>JANQBM010000002.1:2702449-2717438 GCA_025594535.1 Erythroxylum domingense | reverse complement strand
AAATTCTCAAATTAAGACAAAAATTACAAAAAACATTTCAAATATCATAAAAGGCATTTTATCGAACACTTCATACGCAATAAGTATAATCTCAACCTAACCAAACATTCACGTTTAATACTAAAAACATATATTTTTTTTGTAAACTAATACACTTATAAGAGAGTTTACCTCAAACAACGCAAGATGAGGAAGACAATAATCGAAACACGGTCGGAAAACGCGAGAGAAGGAGTCGGAAAACTCCAGACCTTAAGTAAAGAAGAGAAATGAAGGCGCAAGGGGAGGGGAGGGGGTCGGCGTCCGACTTATAGGCGTTGGATTACCGACAGAACATAACATTCTATCGGTAATCTAAGTTTCCAGAAGACGCATCCATCGACAGTTACCGACGGACAAGCCCATTCCGTCGGTAAAAAAGCGGCATTTTAATACGGTAGAAACTCAAATACCGACGGAACAATAATTCTGTCGGTAAACTAGGTTTCCCTGCCGACAGTTACCGACGGACACACGACATTCCGTCGGTAACTCTGGCAATTGTACTGACAGAATAATAATTTTGTCGGTAATCTTTGTTCATGAAAATAGTTACCGATGGACATCAGACATTCCGTCAGTATACTAGAATTATATCAACGAATATTGGAAGAAGATGCCGACAGTTACCGATGGAAACTTTATTGCGTCTGTGTATCGTCTTGTCTTCATCGACACGACGACGTCTGTTAACAATTTATCGACGGCAAGGCCTGTCCGTCGGTAAATGAACTACCAGATGTTGCGATGGAATTTATCTCTGTCGGTAAATGAAAGCTATATATCAACTGTAAGTTTTTCATCGGTAAATAGATGGAGCAATTAAATTGTAGGAACGATTCCTGCATTTTTTTCGGTCGGCGTGAATTTAGGCGTCGCTATTTTTTGTCAAAGATTTTGCGCGAAAGTTTTTCCTATAGTATTTCCGACGGATATATTTTTCGTCGCTAAATCACTGTATTTGCTGGCGGAATATTTACTTTCTGTCGGTAAGTTGCGACGGACTGATTTTCGTCGAAAATATTCCGATGCTATTACATAATTTTCTTGTAGTGTTATAGGTCATGTATAATCAATTGAAACTGATAAGAACTGCTAAATTATTAATTGATTATCCAGTTACCAATTGTTATTAGCGATAATAGCCATTGTTGTGTCGGTGCGCTTTGTTTAGAAAAAGTAAACAGAAAAGCCATAATAGTTATGATGTGTGACCAGAAGATAAGCGACAATTACATTAATTCAGATATGAAGAGACGAAGGTACAAGCCAATCAGACTATCAATAGCTAGGAATTCCAGCCCTTTTAAATTTTGTATACTTCAGGAAGAAACATGATCGTGAACTGCTAATTTAATTAAATTGGAGTATTTAATTGACTAAGAAGACTTGAGCAACACATTTTATCTATATAAAGTACGATCAATCCTACCTTCTTCCGCACTACCTGGAGCCAGCCTATCTAGCCATGTCTACAACTTTTCTTCTCTTCACCTTACTGCTACAGACATTCTCACTTGACGTTTTGGGACAAGCAACATGTCCACCTCCTCGCGCATGTCCTCTGGTTTCAGTACCAGCAGCACCAGCACCTTTCGTTCGACCACCCAGGCCTTCTTTTTATCCACGTGCAAGGCATCTCCTGCCTCGTCAACCACCCCAAAACCCTGGCCCTCTTGCTAACAGGGCTCAAATTCTTTTCATCACCCAGGAACTTAAACGCAACATAACATTCGATCCTAACAACTATACTCCTACTTGGGTTGGCAACAATTACTGCACTTTTAAAGGGTTTTACTGTGATACTGTCCCTGATAGGAACATTACAGGGTTGGCCGGTATTGACTTTAGTGGTGCCAGATTTCAAGGTAACTTGAATTTTTATCGGTTTATCATGAATTTGCCAGACATTGCCATCTTCCATGTAAACACCAACAACTTCAGTGGAGCCATAAGTGCGGGTCTCAGTTCGTTGAGATATTTATATGAAGTTGATTTGAGTAACAACAAGTTCGTGGGAGTTTTCCCTCTTAACGTTCTCGGGGCCACGAAATTGACCTTCATCGATATTCGATTCAACGGCTATCTCGGAACTGTTCCTGATCTGCTGTTCAACGCTGACACCGATATTCTCTTCATCAACAATAACGGATTCAACCGGAGAATTCCTGCCAACTTTGGCAACACTCCAGCACGTTATCTCACTGTCGCCAACAACAGATTCACGGGTTCCATTCCAACAAGCATTGGTAGAGCATGGAGAACACTGACAGAGGTGATATTCCTGGGAAACAGGCTCTCAGGTTGTCTTCCTTACGAAATAGGCTATTTGACCAGGATGACGGTGTTCGACGTTGGAACCAACCTGTTGACGGGTCCAATCCCGCGATCATTTGGTTGCTTACAAAGCTTGGAGTTTCTGAACCTGGCTCATAACCAGTTTTATGGACCAGTACCGGAGGTCTTATGTAGGCTGAGAATGGCGTACAACTTCACGTTGACTTACAATTACTTCACTCAAGTAGGGCCAGAGTGCTTGGCGCTAATAAAAGCAGGGGTGCTTAACGTTAACAGAAACTGCATCATGGGGCTTCCATTTCAAAGGCCAGTGGCAGAGTGCACTCGTTTCTTTTCAAGAAGGCAGCCTAGGGTTTGTCCCCGTCCGGAGACCTTCTCTATTACACCTTGCACACCTCCTGCTTCAACCTTGAGAATCAGAGTGGCTCCTATGAAAACTGTTCCTACTCCACGAACCTATAAAGCCCTTGCACCGCCGCCTCCTATGTAATTGAAACAAGTCCAGTTTCCGAATAAAAGATGGTGATGGTGCAGGGAGGTACTACGTGTATATTACTTCTCTTCTCTGTGTTTTAATGATTTCTACCACTTCAGGGGTAAAGTGAACGAGGATGGGAACTTGTGATCTGTCCATACTTCGTTTGCATATTTGTTCCTTTTATCCTAGTAATTCTTATTCCTATGTAATGTCTGGAATGTATGTGTAAACCATTACCACCAGGTGCACAACATCGTGGAGTTTGAAATTTAATAAAAAGTTGGTTGATTTTTTGCAACAAAGCCATTGTCAAACTCAGTCTGAAGTTTTCTACATTTGTTGCATCCTGTGCAATTTGAGAAGATAAAACAAAAAAACCATCTCTCTGTAACGATATTACATTATATTTAATTTCTACGTCGAAAACTTTAACACTAGTAGGCATATCCTTTGTTTCTAGTTTACATTCCACTCACTATAAAGTGGAAAATCAAAAGGAGACGACAGGTACCGAAAGATACATGAACAGAGAACCTGACACCAGCTAGATGCCTAGACCCAACCCTACATTGGCCTTCCAGGAAATGGAAATTGGAATCCTGTCACAGCCACCGACACTTCTGAAGCCCACTCACGAAGAATACATCTGAATACTAAACTTATTTATCATTAATGTTTAGTGACAAATAAACATTTGTCATTAAACTAAATTTATTTAACTGTTCTTAATTTTCACTTTTTTTTATATATATTAAATATTTCAATTTTGTTGGACTAATCTTAAACTCGTAATACTCTACTTTAAGAGCCTTAGAGAAGGTAAATATGAAATCTCAAGATCCTTCAGGTTTTTACGTAACCTATACACTTCAGTGCATAGGGAGTCGTCATATACTGATTGGTCAGTTACTAATTGATCATTGGCCCTACTTAGCATCAGATTCCTATCAACCTCAAATTTTGTAGTAATCCTAACTCTCACATTATCGCTAAAAATTAGACATCTACAATTGATCCGACCAAAAACCATGTTACTAATAGTTTCACCTTTTGATATTATTAACGGGAGCTTCAACTGCTACACTTGGTGGATGCTCCTTAATGGAGTACAACCTAGAAAGTACCCTTTTAAATTTTTTAATTTATTTTTATATTGATATCTTAAAAGTTATTTAATAAATTAATAAATAAAAAATACAATATCTTCTAAAAAATAATTTTAGGGAGCTTTTGGGGTAGATGACATTTGACATTTGTCGCAATTTCCTTAAATTCGACGACGTGGGCCGTAGCGGACCCAACTGCTTCAGGCTCAACCAAGAAATAAGCATATTGGGCCTGGGAAATTTAAAGTTAATGTTCACTTAAAAGCCTGAAAGGCCAGGATCTGACTTCCAGAGTCATAATAAAAAAGAAATGCTATTATTACTACTGACGGGCATATTATTACTATGATAATTGGAATACAACACTCTTCCTTGATGATCGATTCGTTGGCATCAGGAGCACTTATTACTGTCGTGAGAGGCAAAATCATTTGTCGTTTCTGCTCCACCTGACATGGAATTATGGAGATATGAAGAATACAAGGTCATTCTCAAATATGAAAACAAAATGGACTTTAAAAGATAGAATAGAAAGAGTAGCAAACAATTCTTCATCTCTACTTTCCAATCAGAAAAACTCTGATGGTTCATTTGACAGGGACATGTAAACGAATTCACACAATTACTGAAATTCTCATGCTGTAGTAAACATGAAGAATACAGGATAACATTTGCCAGGCTTTGATATGGGAAGCACACCAATTGACAATTTTCTTGTTGAATCGTTTAACACGAACATCAAATCCTTTGGTCCCAGGGATGGGCCTCCAAGATTTTGAAGATCGTAAAGTCCCTTTCTCCAACGATCCAAAATCTGGTAGAGTATGGGTTTTAATGGTGACCCGTGAGTAGTAATCAAGTAGCCGCTTCAGAAGAATAGAAGAACGAATTTCAACAGCTTCCTCGATCTAGAATCAGATAATAGAAATAGCTTACTGTAAATTCACATGGCACCGTCCAAAATGGCAAAAGAAAAAGTTTACTAAACTTAAGAAATGGGCGCTCATGGGTTGAGCTAACAGGTCCAATTGAAACTGCTAAATGTTAAAGAACATTAACCGGAACTCCTGCACATTTAACATGACAGGACCTCTTTTCCTCGCTTCCTTTAACTTCACGTGACTCTGAGCTTGCAGTTTTCCTCTGTTCCTACAAACTTTGTCAGCAGCTGCTTGCTCTTCCTCACTCTCTCACAGGACCTAGTCTAGACAAGCTCTTTTTTCTATCAACTCCCGGCCCTGTGGGGAATGTAATGGACCAATTACGCTTTTGGTTTTGAATCAGGCAAATACAAGAAGAAACAGAGTCAAGAAATAGTTGGCTTTCAGTTCGAACGTAAGCTATGTTCCTTGTTCTCTTATCAAAAGCTTGTCTTGTGCTGTATTTATGCACTCTTGCCACCAATGCTTCGTCGGTGAACTTACTGCAACTGTCTGATGCTGCTGCACTTCTAGCCTTCAAATCAAAAGCTGATTTGAAAGACATTCTTCCCTACACTCATAACACAAGCTTCAACTTTTGTCAATGGCAAGGAGTGAAATGCTCCCAGAGGAAGGTGGTGCGACTCGTCATCCAAGGACTAGATCTCGGCGGCGTCTTCGCTCCCGACACTTTGTCTCGCCTAGACCAACTTCGAGTTCTCAGTCTTCAAAGCAACTTGCTCACTGGGCCGATTCCTGATTTGTCCAAACTCATCAACCTCAAGTCCCTCTTTTTGGATCACAATTCATTCACTGGTTCTTTCCCACATTCAATTTTTTCACTTCACAGGCTCCGTACTTTGGATTTGTCGTACAACAATCTAACCGGAGCTATACCTGCCAAGTTAATATCTTTGGAACGCTTATACTATCTCTATCTCGAGTGGAACAATTTCAATGGGAGTATTCCACCGTTAAACCAATCTTCTCTGCAGACCTTCAATGTTTCTTTTAACAACCTCACCGGTGCAATTCCAGTGACACCCACGTTACTTCGTTTTGGACTGTCCTCGTTTCTGTCAAACCCTAGTCTTTGTGGAAAGATTATAGACAAAGAGTGCCGACCCAGCTCACCATTCTTCGGTCCATTAGCGTCGACTACAGCGGTAGCGCCCCCTCCGGTGATTGCAATTGACCAAAGCGAAAACTTGCACGGTGTTGACTTCGATGAGCAGAGTCCAAAAACTAAGCATAAGAGAACAGCAGCAGTTATTATTGGGTTCTCATCAGCATTGTTCGTTCTCGCTGGTTCACTCCTCTGCTTTGTAATAGCTATAAAAAAGATAAGGAGCCAGCAGAAGGATTCAAAGGGCATAAGTGCATCAGAATCTGTGACAACTCCTGAAACAGTGGCAGTGATGCGAATAGATCAGCAAGAGAATGAATTGGAGGAGAAAGTGAAAAGAGTGCAAGGAATGCATGTGAGCAAATGTCGGAATCTTTTGTTTTGCATAAGTGCATCAGAATCTGTGACAACTCCTGAAGCAGTGGCAGTGATGCGAATAGATCAGCAAGAGAATGAATTGGAGGAGAGAGTGAAAAGAGTGCAAGGAATGCAGGTGAGCAAAAGTGGGAATCTTTTGTTTTGCGCAGGGGAGACTCAGCTTTACACATTAGATCAGCTAATGAGAGGTTCAGCTGAGTTGCTAGGTAGAGGTACCATAGGAACCACCTACAAGGCTGTGTTGGACAATCGTCTGATAGTTAGCGTCAAGAGGCTGGACTCGAGTAAGTTGGTGGGCACGGCCAGAGGTGTGTTTGAGGGGCATATGGAGTCAGTGGGCGGACTTCGACATCCCAATTTGGTTCCACTCAGGGCTTATTTCCAAAACGGAGAAGAGAGGCTTCTCATATATGATTACCAGCCCAATGGCAGTCTCTTCTCTTTGATTCACGGTAAGCTTTCTTCCATGTCCATGGTTTTTAAATTGCATAATGCAATCGAAATTCTTCTTGATTTAAAAGCTTTCAATTTGTTCTGTTTTATGACATTAGTTTTGAGTTTTTCTTTTCCTCTTTATGACTTCAATGCTGTTCGTGTGAAATTATACCTGCTGGGAATAATTTGGAGGCAGTAGATTTGGTAGATGGGAACAATCAAACGGTCAATGTGAAAATGTTCATATGTGCAGGTTCAAAATCGACGAGAGCAAAGCCACTGCACTGGACCTCGTGCCTGAAAATAGCAGAGGACGTGGCACAAGGACTCTCCTATATCCACCAAGCATGGAGGCTTGTTCACGGCAATCTCAAGTCAACAAATGTCCTTCTCGGCCCAGATTTTGAGGCTTGCGTCGCCGACTATTGCCTTACCGTTCTTGCCAACTCAACACCTGACGATGACCCGGATAACGCAGCATACAAAGCTCCAGAAACTCGGGATAAACACAATCACCAAGCAACAGCAAAATCCGACGTTTATTCATATGGAATTCTGTTGTTAGAGCTTTTAACTGGCAAGCTTCCGTCGGAGCTCCCACCAGTTATAGTGCCAAATGAGATTATGAAATGCATCAAGTCCTGTAGGGAATTAGATGACGGTGTACAAGAAAACAGACTGGAAATGCTTCTGGAGGTAGCCATAACTTGTAGCTTGACCTCAACTGAGCAGAGGCCCACTATGTGGCAAGTACTAAAGGTGTTGCAGGAGATTAAAGAGACCGTATTAATGGAGGACGCTGAACTGGACCCTCACGGTGGTTAGTCGTAGTCATCAGGTACGGTACATCAATTTCATACGGAGGGTAAAACGACGGTAAATTACAAAATATGGAATATCTTGTGATATATCTTTTCGTTGTGAAATTGAGTTTTGTATTCTGTTATCTAATCACAATATTAATGTAGTAATTAATGATGAAATTGACAATTTATAACTTTTTTTTATCTTTTTTTATCCCACGAGAAGGCACATTTAAACTATCTAAACTCAGACTAGTTTTCACTCGCACCGAATCAGTCCGTAAGGAGTAAAGTGCTTTCCAAACAGATCTCTCTATTTCTAGGGCTCGAACTTAAGATCTTCGGTTAAGGGATGAGAGTGCTGAACCACTCACATCAATCATATTTGGTTTTTTTATAATCCTTTATATATGCACGGTGTAAGCCTCCAGATTGACACAATAATTTGCAAATTACGTCAATAAAATATTTCACACTAAACAAGCCTTATATTGCAAGCTTAATCGAGAGAGTATAAATAGGAAGGATTCGAACACAAGATCTTTTAGTCTCATTCCTCCTCACTCTACCAATTCGACCACTCCTTAGGAGCGACAATTTATAACATACCTAACCTAAATATAATATTTAAATAATAATATTCATTATATTTTGTTATAAAGTTATTTATTAAAATATTTTAATTAATAAAACTATTTTCAAAATTTATTTATTTTAAAGTACTTTAAGATTAAAATATATTTGTTAGATAATTGCCAAATTTAAAAATATTTTATTTATTAAAAATTTAAATTTTGGTTAATAATAAAAATTAAAATAAATTAATAATAATTAAATAATATATACTTAATTGAAAATAAATTATAATAAACTAAAAATAAAATTAATTTCTATAATTGTCACAAATTAAGAGAATAAAAAATTAAAAAAATAAATAAACAAAACTCTTTATTACTTTTAAGAATAAAAATTTAAAATTAAAAACCGAAAATCGAAAATCGAAAATAAAATCAAACCCTAATCAAAATCTTAAATGGACTTGCTTTTGTTATAGGGTCTTGGCAGTTAGGCCTATTTGATCCAAATAATGAAAGGCCAGTGGAAACAATCAGACTATAAATAAGAACAAGCCCGTTTATGGTTATTGATAGTTGATTGAGAAAGAAAGATTTGCTCTTTTCTTGCGAATTTGCTAGAATCCTCTGCACCCTTCAGTTCATTATCAAAGTTCACTGAGATTTTTCTTGGATTTTCTATTTAATTGAACAAAAAAAGAAAGCTAGGATCTTTGTTCAGTTGAGTCATAGAAGACGCTGATTAGACAACAGAAAGCACCTTGTCCAAATGACAGACTCAGTGGACACGGAGATGGAGGCCGTCGTCGCCAACCCAAACGATGCAGTTAGAGAGTTGCTTACAAATGCTCGACTGCTCATCAACGAAGGAAAACCTTCTCAGGCTCTTCGAGCGGTCACTACCATCAAATCTTTTCTCCTTTTTCTTACTTTCTGATTGATTCTTTTCTTTTCTTTTTCTTTCTTCACGCATTTGGTTCAATTACTCATCAACGTTAACTTCGCTTTACATCATGTGCATTTTGCTAAAGATGCCCATTTGATTAATATGCTTTGCTGTTTTGGATTCAATTTTCGTAAAATCTCTAGTATGTGCCCATCTTGTTTTCTACTGGTGCTACTATATAAATTTCTGTTTCATGGGCAAGTCTTTTGGAATTCATTAATAATTGAGTGTTCTTTTCTTGCATTCCTGTATAAAGATTGGATATTTTCTAGTTAAATTCCAAGAAATAAAGATGATAGTATCCGTAAATGTTTTTAGATCAAGTCTTTTTGATAGGCTTGCCTACTGCAGTTCTTTTTATGGTGCATCAAATTCCAGTACCTATCTTGTCAATTGTCTTTGTGTTTGAGAATGGTGAGAAAGGTCCATGCTTTGGATTGGAATGAGATAGACATTTTGCAAGGCAGTCATGAAGGAGCATTCTCTTGATTAATGCTTACCCTTTTTTCTACAATGGGAACAGGTTGTAATGGCAGTGCGGACACAGGGTGGGGAAGCAGCTGTACGCCAATCCTTGAGCCGTGCGCAAGAGTTGTACATGAACAGACTTCGGGATAGTATTGCTATGGATCAACTTGCGTCTTTGTTTGCTGAATGTGCAATAGCTGATGCGCAATCTTTGAATCCTGAGCAACCGACATTAAACGTTGGAGGATCAGCAGTTCACGTTGATGTCAATGGGAACTCCATACTGGCAGAAACAGGCAGGATGCAAATTGTTTTAGATGCCTTCTCTGATGGGAGTAGCTTTATCTGTTTACAATGTGGAGGTCTTGTCAGTAACCATCGTAAAGATGAGCACTATGCATACTGGTGTAGCAAAATCTGAAGTCCAGGAGCATACCATCTTGCTTTTCAGAAGTTGACCACCCTTTTTCAGTGATCCTCACTGTGCGGTAAATTTCTTGATTCATGGATGCTTCGTAGTAGATATATGTCAAATACAGCACAACCAATGAAACTGTCAAATCCCTGATCTTATGATTTTAAGGGGACCTTGAGGTAGTTAGAAAGTTAGAGGTGATAGCACAGACCTGTACTCTTATATGACCAGGTACTCAATGTTTGCCTTGTTGTAATCATTTGATTCCATCATCCAGGAATTTCTGTTAAAATCGCAATGTAGTTTTTGTGTGAAAATATGCCGTTCCTTCCTAAGAAATATGGCTCTGACTTTCACGTTTTTTCTGGTTTTATGACCAAATGACTTTGACACAGAGGTCTTTGCATTCCATCTTTGAAAAGGAAAGCTATGAAAGTTTTCTTATCCATGGTGGATTGTTTCCGCAGAATGTAATCAAAGTTGTAAACTTAAAACAACAGAGGCATAAAAGGCATCAGTCATTGGAATCCAATTACACACGACGCTGGTTTTTGGTTTGTGTTGTCTTGTTTTCCTGCTGGTACAAGCAGGTTTTTAACGCTTTTTTGCATCTAGAATTGCTAGTCATGCATTCAGAAAGAGAGATCATCAATTTATACAATTAATTAAGCCTTGGGAGAAAGTAGAGAGACAATTGTCAGAACACGAGATATTCTCTGTAGTATAAACATTCAATTGCTGTACTGACTTTTGTAACAGATTACAGATGTATACAAAGACCTCACGAAGACTTAATTACAAAAAAAAGACGGTACGTTTACAAATTTCTCTCACAAGTGTGGTTTTCTAAGAACACACTAGAGACACTGTATTAACCAAGAAACTTAAATGTAAATAGAGGAGCCACAAGAGAAAAATCAGACTAGGACCCTTTTTTTATAAATTTGTGAGAAGATTTTTCCCAGATTGTTGTTATTGAACAATATATACCAAACATTGAAGACACATGAAGTGAAAAAAGCCACTACCTCCCAGCTAATGCCATCTAGGGTTCTCGGGTGTCTTCTCGATTACCCTTTCCGAACATTTGACGTCGTCATCTTGCTTTACAAGATGCTCCCACTGTAGCCATTGTGGCCAAATTTCGAAGATGAAGAATCTAAAGCTTTCAGAACCATCTCATGCAACATGTAACTCATCAGCAGCAATCTTCAGCACACTGCATAAGGATTAGATAAAGACATCAAATTGGATCATTTCTGTCAAACTTTTACAAGTTGGCTTTATTCACTTATAAATCTTTGATCTAGCGCCGACTTTATTCAATAAATTCATTTATTTGACCTGTTGTTCCTGAGAAGAAATTTATTTCCCTGGCTATAAGCTTTTTTCAAGTGAAATAGCAGACAGTTAAAACAGGTTTCAGATGAGGTTCCTTATTAGATGCACTCTGTACTCTGGTAAAGTAAAAATTGGCAAATAACTTGCCTATATATAGATCTACGTGTGCTCCATGTAGCAGGCTGGGATTGTACTTGTAGGCCAAAAATGAGTCCTGGGGATGTATTTATCTGCAGACTGCAGAACATCAGACCATACGCCTCAGGGAATGTGGTCGAGGCTTTGTTCTAATGATTTTTTCCTCACTCTGCCTAATCAGTTCTGACAGTCTCCATGGTTTTTGCCACTTCCATTTGAATTGCAAAAGCCACTGGTGATGACTTCTCTTCCATCTCCACAGCTTCCCTCCTTGTCCTGTACCTGTTAGTTTTCTCATTGGCAACTGACCAAGGGGTACCATCTGCAACAAGAATGAATTCAATTTGTTGATGAATACTTACTGCAGATCTAATACCATTGCAAAAGAAAGGTAAGGAAACAAACCTTTCTTGATTTATCTATAAATGCTGCTGATGCTCTGACAGAACCATTAGCAATCCCTGGTGTATATTTTAGCTGCTTCTGTGCCGGTACAGGAATTGGAGATAAAGGACCATTCATATCATCAGCTATGTGTTTTGGTGAACTGAGGAAACTAGCATGCTCCTGGTCAGCCTGAGAAAAATTGGTATCGTTTCAGAAGAAAATGATGGTGAATTAGCGTGTGCATATATAAAAGAAAACTAACTGAAACCGTGAAAAGAATCAGCAATGAACATGCAGTGCAATCATAATTCTTCTTATGGGTAATAGAAAGCATACTAGTGCACACTGGTGAAGCACAATTCAGATCCAGAGCATGCACTTGTAGTTGCAATAACAAAGTGTACAACTTTTACATGATGCATGAGAAGAACAGCAGGGAAAAGAGAAGATCATACAGATGTTGCCAAAGCAATTGAAACAGCTTGCTCTCTCAATTGTAGATCCTTCTCTACTTCTTTCCTCCGAACTTCACTCTGCCGCAACAGAGTTACAAGTTCTTTAAAATGTTCTTTCATCTCTTTGATTTCCAATTCCTTCTCCCACAATTGGCACCTTGCATCTCCAAGAGAAGTAAACATATACTGAAGCAAGTTTTTTGCATCTCCCATTGAACGCAGCTGACTCCAACGACTGCGATTAGTGAAAGCACGCTCCCTCTCTTCTGCCTCTGAAAGTTGGGAAGCCATTGATACAAGTGAATTGGATGATATGACTAGCATGCTCTCTAGCGAAGATATTCTCGCCATTCTGGCATTTGGTGACATGGAAGAAGCCCTGATGGTAAAAAAGACAACTTCTGATATCACAACACTGAATTCAGGTATTGCTATTCAATTGATTTGATAAATTTATTTTATTGATTTTGGAACACACAGGAAATAATGAGAACTGCTAAAAGTTAAATGGCTTTTGTGGAACTCATACCTAACAAATCCATTTTTCCCTCTTGGAGGACTTAGCCCCTTTGAAGCAAACTCATCCACCTGCTTCAACATGGCCAGTTCTTCTGCCAGTGCAGCTCTCCTGTAAAGCTCGGCATCAGCTAACACAATACCCAGTATACTATATGACCACTTGAGTGCTAAAATTAAATACATACACTTGGCTTTGCTTCTCATACTCAAAGCGAACTTCATGTACATTCACCATAACTTCTAGCTCATGATCAAGCCACCGCTGTAAGGCCTTCTCGTTGGTCTGCACACGCAACTGGAATGAACATCAGCTGTAGTATAATGATAATCAAAATTGCACCAATTCAGAGGATTATCCAAGACAAGTACCTGTCCATTTGTTCCTCCATTGCTCAAAGCTGGAAGATTGTACACTGTCAGTAATTCGGTTTATAAAAGGAAAATAAATAAGCGATCAGCTCTCTCCTGATATGGCACTCAAGAATTAACCATAGAAAGAATAGACTTAAATGATTTTATTGTTGAATGTAATGTGCCCTCCATATGATGAGATATACATTTACTAGGACAGAGCATCCACATTTACTAGGACAGAGCATCCGTGGATTGGAACCTATGGCAAATATATATGCATGAAATCTACCTGAGTTATCACGCACAGAAGATTTGCGTGCTTCAAGCAGCTCTTTTAGCCTCTTGGTGGCCATTGCAGCCTCCTCTGTCTTTCTCTGAAGAACCTGAAGTAAAGAAGAATGTTATGAGCACGATAAGTCGATAACTTCAAAAGAGAATAGTGATGTCACAAGAAACTACTGCATTGTTGAAGATCAGACTTTAAGTGTATTACCATAGTTATATTGTTTCATAGAAAAGAGTACATTTCAAAACACCAGAACATAACTGTATTGTCTGTGTACATGTTTTCCCACTAGAGACTGGATACTTTGTGATTTGTACAAACTGAAAAAGTATGGAAGTTATAAAATTAAGCTCACCAGTTTCTGACGCTGGTTTAAAGCTTGCAATTTATGCCTTTCGTATTCATTTCTTCTTCCTTCTTTTCGTAACTGCAACACGAATGTATAAAGGATGAAAGAAGAAAATGAAATTGTTATTTACAACAAGTGCGAAGATATAAGTGCCAAAACATTATGCTTAAAGGTTGTGAGATGCAAAATCCTCAAAAGCTTATTGCAACACTTGTGAAAAAAGCTTCTACACATTAAATAGACAAGATCAAGATGAAATAAACTAAAATGAAAAAGGAAAAGCACCTGTAACAGTTCCTTTTCCCGCGAAGCTTTCCACTGTCGAAATTGCTCTGCCTCTTGTTTAATTCTATGTAGCAATTGAACCTACGCGATGGGCGGGGAAGAAAGGAAAAGGGAAAAGGAGGAACTTACGCAATGATCGCACAGAGTAAAAACACAATGCAACTGCAGCAATGGTGCCAGATATTTTACCTTTTGGGATTTTATAGACTGAATTTCATCTTGCAACCGCTTGGCTGCTTCATCACTTTTTTGTTTTTGCTTCAAGAGCTGTACCTGGTTCTCTTGTTTCTTCTTAAGCTCCAGAATCTGAAACACATGAAGAATGGTAACAATGAAAGTGCTACCCCAAGAAAAAAAGAAGCAATATGTAGGTGCTTATTCACCTGTGCTTCCAGCGATTTTAATTTCTGGGAATGAATATCTTGCAACTTTTGTGCCTGTCCATCAGAGCTAGATGAAAGGTTCTCAATTTCAGCTAATAATCGATCCCTTTCTTGCTGCAGCAACAAATTAGGTGAATGACTAAACTTCCTGTTCTCAGTGAAGCTAAGATAAGTTAGTAAAGTGTTATCTAACCTGAGCAGCTCTTTTTTCATCCTCTAACTCTACAATTTTCTTGCTGAAGTGTTGCTTGAGTGCTTCGGTATCTATACCTCCAAAAAGTTTCATCTCTGACTGCTCAGACAGACATAAAAATCATTATAATCAATACTGTTAGTTATCCTTATAAACAATATGGAAGCAGATTACCGAAGACATACTCTCATGGACAATAATGATTAACGATAGTTATGAATCTATTAAAAGCTTCTGTTAGAACGAGCTTCTTGTAAAACTCGATCTAACTGAGCTTCATCAACGGAGCTCTTCCCTGATCTAGTGAGAGGG
>JANQBM010000002.1:2676682-2702349 GCA_025594535.1 Erythroxylum domingense | reverse complement strand
TTTTCAGAGTTTCAATTGAAATAGGAAACAATCAATTAATAAAGTTCAAATATTCTAAAAATACTAAATAGCAAATTTAAATTAATCAATAGCTTCTTCATGTGTTGGCCTGTTGGGCTTATTCACGTTTTTAAACTTCTTACGTCGGTACGTCTTAATTGCATCAATAACAGCTTCACAGTTTCTCAGACAACATTCATTCTCTTATTCTAATACTCCTACATTTTTTCCGTAATAAGCAGTTAAGCTGGCAGCAACGTGAGCAAAAAGTAGAGAAAACTTTTGAGCTTCCATTGTCCATATATTACCAAGGTTTCTTCAATATAACTTTGGGAACTTAATTTAAAAGTTTTTAGTTGCATATTCTTTGTTGGATTTTTGGACATGGCCATGTAATAATTATTATGTGTTATGGTCAAGAAATATTGGCTAAATGTGTTTGTTCATGAAATATATGTTCCTTTCATCCCAAGAAAACAAAAATTTTAGTTCTAACCTCTTTCTCCTCCAACCGTCTATTCAACTCATGCAACTCTTTATCCATGGTATTCTGCAGGAGTGTATGCTCCCACTCTTTTGCCACTTCTTCATCAATTTCTCTGGAATCTGCTGTTAAAATTGGTATCACTACCGTGCTATAACTGGCCAGATTACTTCAAATAGAATTGTTAAAACCTTAAGCATAGCTGGTTTTGCTTTAAAAGGTTTGAGCACCACAAGGACAAGATAATGAATTGTAAAAAGCTAGTGAATTAAAAGCAAGAACTGAAATTAACAATGAAATCATTTTCAGTCTGGAGTTTTACCTGTTATGGTTTCGCCCATTTGATAATCTGATGACTCGATACTGCACAGACTCCTTTTGAGCCCATCACTTTTCACAGAACAGGGACTACCATCCTGAATAATCAGCTATTAGATTAACTTACTTCATCCAATAAGTAAATTTAGGCTTACAATTGGATTCAAAGGTACTTGAAACAATTCAATATGACATTGATGGCAGAGTCACATATATATCAACGTAGGTGGAAAAATACTGAGCTAAAAGAATCTCCACAGTAATAGTTGACATACTTGAGCATCTGTTTCACGTTGCTCAACAGTAGTACATCTACTGCGGCATTCATGAAGTTCTCGGCAAAGATCCTCATTAGCAGCTTCAAGCCAAGCAATCCTTTCCTTGAGAACCTACAAGAATAGCTTGTTACATGTATAGTTCGTCCAAAATTGGTCAACTCTGGAGAGAGATTTTTAAGGGAAGAAATAGTGGCATCTTAAATAGAATCTTGAGATTGGCCTATTGAGTTGAATAAATGATTCACATAAGTATATACCTGAACTTCGTCTGGCGAGCATCCTACTCCTCCTCCTCGGGCACAAAGTTCAGCTTGCAAATACTCTAGTTGTTGGCGCATCTTTAGCATTTCACTGGACATTGGGTCTCTGTTGACCTGTCAAGGATATAAATAGAAAGACTTCATACACAAAACCTTGATGATGGCATCATGTCCTCAATCATGTTGAAGCAAAATGGGAAATATTATTATCCAAAGGAAACTTACAACAGGCTTATTTTTAATATTACGAGCACGATTTGCATACTTTAGTGTGTTGAGGGTTTCCTCAGCATTGATATCAGCAGGACTAATGCAAGCTAAGAAAGGGACAATGTAGATGAAATTAGAGAAACGTGGAATTTGCCAAGGTAAAGAAGGGATAAGGCCCAAAAGGAAACAGACTAATTAAAGAGTAGCTTTTCTTATTATTATGCTAAACAGAATAACCAAACAAGCAAAATACCTATCATAACAGTTCTGCTATTTCCACCAAGTGAATCCTGCAAAAAGAAATGTGCACGGGTCAGAGACGAAGCATAAAGACGAATGTTATGCAAATGATAAACTGGAAGAATGCATCCACGAGCATCTGTTGCAGGTTCATCTGGATATAGGTTATAACTTGTGACTTTTTATACCAGGCAACACCCTAACATTGCCAGCTAAGTTTCATTTTCATTGATGCAAGGCAATCTTTAGTTGAAAACCTGATAATATCTAAATAACTGGGATCAAAGTAACTTGATTAGACCAATACTACTCAAGAAGAGGATAGACAGCATGAGATTCATAGCAGAATGGCAAGTTTTTAAGTTGTTTTTCCAGATATGAAACTCAGAATGTCCCTTTGTTTAGCATCTTTTTTATGGCCGTAGAGACATGCAATTCTACGTTTCTCAGATGTGCCTACTGTACCTGCAAAAGACGAGTAAGTTTACTATCACGATAAGGAACATGAACCCCTTCTTTGCGCTTTTTTTCATCACCAAGTGCACTAATAACATTACCAAGTGCAAGAAGGCCCTTGTTTATGTGAACTCCTGTTAAATGAATAAACAGTTCATAAACTACAATTTTAGAGCGAAGTGAATCAATTGGCAATGATTTGGGGCAGTGCCACCAACCTTCTTTGAATCTCAAACCATCAGAGCCTGTTCTCTTGGCCCGCTCTGATCCAGCAAGGTCAACTAAATGTAATTTTGCACATAGATATTCTTCATTGGCACTTCCATTAAGACTGTTATCTTCTGGGATAACTGGACTGAGCTTATGCATCTGCTCTAATGTGATGGTAAATATTGCATGTGATCGACTACAGAAACAAATATATGAAAATAACTGTCATACCCCATGTCTAACAGTAAGGAACCTTTAGATGCAGTATATTTAAATATATAAATGCTATGCAAAGGTATACAAATAACAAGATGCATGACCCACCTAGACTGGTTGTTCATGTTTGTACTCCCTGTTGCCCTACTCAAAGATCCTTGTTCCAGGCAAGCAGCCATTTCCTTAAATGTACTGACACTGACCTCGGTAGACCCTGCCAATGTTATCACACCATTTGATGACTCACGAATTTGTATCGGTGGTTTGCCTAGGATAGTTGCTTTGCCTGTCTGGCCATTTGCAGCATCTGATTTGTTCACAGAAGTGGAATCCAGCAAATCTCGAACTTCTTCTTTAAGAATCTTTCAAATAAAAAAGTTTTCAGTTAAGAAGCTTGTAGCATAGATCCCAAATCTGAGATACATACATTTGATATAACCGTGTAGACAATAAAGCATTTCAGAGCAATAATTTCCCAGGAAATACAACCATCTCTTTCCAGAATTTTGAAGATGTTGCTCAAAACTCTAAGAGAAAATAATAAGAATTCAGCAATAGTTTCAGAACTGGACTAGGAGCCGACAAATATGTACACTCAAATGAAGGGGAAAAAAAAATAAAGAAGCTCGATTCACAAATTCTAAAGATAGTTGAGACATGAAACTAATTTCCTGGTATAAAAGTTATCTAGTAAACCACATATACTATGTACTGCAGATTTTTCAACTGATTCGTAAGATTTAAAAGCATGTCATTAACTATTCACAAACACATACACAAGCCACAAAGGGGCACCCAGAGAAACAATACAGACACAGAATTAAGTGCTCATAATATGAATGCACTAGGGTTCTGGAGGACAAATAGATGATTTGACAAACCTCAATGAAAGAAACATGCAGTTGGAATTCTGTCTGATGCTTTAATGCTTCGATCTTGCTGAATAACATATTCATAACTAGAGGTACTACCCCTGTTTGGCAGCCATCTTTGAAGCCAGTACCCATTGTATATGTCTTACCAGAACCTGTCTGAAACCCATTAAAAGCAAACATAAGGGAAAACGTACACGTCAAAGCATTAGTGATCCTCTTGACCAAATTTTAAATAGAAGATAAATTCTCACCTGACCATATGCCAGAACAGTGGCATTATATCCATGGAATAGGCCATCAACTAGAGGGGCAACACATTCCTCAAACATGGCAGACGGTGGAGAACCAGTACTACCATAGACATGATCAAAAGTAAATGAATGTGTGCCTATCTGTACCTGCACCATGATCATAGCCAACCGAGAGTCTCAGACATTTAACTGGATATCAGGGACAAAGTATCTATGGTTCCCAGAAAACACAGAAGTCTTAAAAGGGATCTGAAAATATTCAGTAAACATGAAAAATAGTAATGCTTTGACAACATGAACAATGATGAAAGGAATGAAAGGACAAGATTATATACAGTTCACAAATTAAAAAATAGAAAGTTTGGCATATTAGATTGTTAGTTACAGAAACTAATTTGCTTGTTTTTGGCATCTTCTAGATGTGGAAGCTCTTTGGTTAAAACCGCATAATAGAGGGACTAGAAACTGATGTGTACCACCCAACCGAAATAAACAATAGAAGATGCGTTTGGAATCCAATAGTATAGGACAATAAGCTTCCTGAAAGAAGCATTTCTCAATATGTTTTACTAATCCTTCCAAACAAAGCAATTACTTTCATTTCCAGAGTAACATAAATAATTCGTTAAATTGAAGAAAGTTAGTTGTTAGACGATTCTGACATTGGAATCTGACAAAACAGAGATAAGCTAAGAGCTTTTTGTGGAAAACATACTATCATCTAACGATGGCAAATTACTGAGAAGGATAGAAGAAATACACCCAATGAAGCGAGACTCAGACCATCATATTGTTCGATTATAATAATTAAACAGAGCAACCTACTACCTCCACCACCCCAAAATCAAAAGCCACAAAAGCATGCATAAACACACACAAGAAGAAGAAGAAGAAGAAGAAGGTGGAGACTAAGTTAATCTCAGAATTCAATTCCTTAAACTGATTAGTTAATAATTCACAGACTTCTGTAAATTTCGATGAAAGACCATTTAGATATTCCAAGAAGTTTTCCTAACAAGGAACAATCCCAGTTTCTAAATTCCACGAATTTCCACACCTACAACGGAGTCTATGATGATCCTTTAACAACGAAATGAACCGTGTTAGTAAGCTTAGCTTTGTCCACTCAACAACTATGAGATAAGAGCCTTGTCTGTTCAACGAACCTATCATATTATCATGCAAGTTTTTTTCTTTAACTCCATCAAATTTCCCAATGATATAATGATAAAAATTTTCAATTTACCATCGCCGATCAATTATGGAAATGTCAGGCGATGAATGACATCTGATCTAAAGACGGACAGTAGCAGTAAACTCTTCCAAGTCAAACATTCAAGCGTTAGACTTAGATTTCCCATTTTGGACAAAGTAAACGTAAATCATTAGTCACTATTTCCCAAGATCTAGATCTCACAGACCGACTAAAACTTCCATTTTGATGACAAAGAAAGCCAAAAACACCGGTCACTTTAGACAACCAGTAACCATCCAATGGAAAGCACCAGAATAAACTAGCCAATTTCCACAAGTTACACCGACATTGTAATTCCCACATTCTTTAGAGGAAGCGTACCTGAGGCTTCCCCGGTACAACAGTGACACAGTCTTTACATCCCTGAGCACGCTCATCCGCGATGAGCGGTCTGACATGAACTGCAACTTTAACACAACAATCCTCTGTAGAACCATTATGACTACTCGGAGAAACAGGCACGGTAGCAGTAGAAGCAGGAGATAGAGGTGGCTCCATAAAGAAAGGTGAAAAAAATGAAGTCTTTAGAGAGAAATTTACAAGATGAAATTAAGAGGGTTATAAACAGATGGTGTCCAAAAGATCGGTTTGTTTCTCTGACAAAAAAGAACCGTGTTCGTTGTCTGAAAACTTGAAGAAGTACTTAGGACAAGAAAGTGATATTGCAACCGCAACAAGAATAACAGTAAAGTAGAAGTAGATAGACCAAGAGAAGGTATGACTTGGGTTTATTTCCTTTTCCTCAGACAGTGTACAAGATTGTTGTCCTTAGGGAGAGACTGCGTGCATGTGGTGTTGCTGATAAGAGAAAAGAGAAAGGGGCAGTTGGGAAATTATAGACAGTACAACAGTTGTAGCGGCAAGGATTATACTGTAGAGAGATATAGAGAGATGAGACTTAACCGCAACAAGTAACCACTGCCACTATCATTTTCCTTAGTCTTTACTGCTACTTGTCCACTTACTACTATGCCTTAACAGACCACCACCACCAGCAATTTCAGCCATAGCCCATGACAGTTGTGTTGTTCGGTAAAATACTTTCACGACACTCTTTCCCATTCTGCCCCTCCCTCCCTCTCACATACCTTCATTCCAACCACACATATGGAGTAAATAACGACATACATACATATTGATACATACATATATATCATCGTTATGTGTATATGTACTTCTATATGTATATGTATAATCTCCCTGTTTCTAAACCAAACCAATTTGCTTTTATTTACTTTATTTATGTGATGAATATGCGAGGCAACTGTAAAAGACTGTATTATGATGTTTATGTTTGATGATTGTCCCTCCCAAGAAATGGATGTTGGAAAAGGAGAAAGATTGCAACTAGCCCAGACACACTCACAGCCACGTGATGTCCAGTCATTGTACGATTCCGGAGGAGTTTACGGCACGAGGAGTATCTGTTCTGTAATCTGTATCCGTGTGGTGTAAGTGTGTATCTGTCTGTCTCTCCACATAATGTTTTAATATCTACTGAACTTTCGGTACCCAAATTCTTTCTTGCATTCAATATTTGTGCTTGGTTTCTACATTGTTGGTCTGGAATTTAGGGACCCATTTAGGAAATTTACTACTTTCGCTTGTTATTCCACAGAAAAAAGGAAAAAAGAATCCATCTTGCAAGTCCTCAATGAGAAGGCAAAACTTTGTGGAATTAGATGGTTGATTGTTGACGAGGGAATTAGCGTATTGTCATCCGTGACGGATGAAGAGAAATAGAGATTGGCATGACCGAAAGGGTCTGAGTAAGAAGAAAAGAAACATAAAGAGAGAGGGGAGGAGAGGGAAAAGAGACCCACAAGATGTACATAGCCAGCTGGTGGTCTCACACTCTCACATGGTCTTGTTTGCGACTGTATAATCCTCGTGTGGACCCCCACTCTTCACTGGGCCAGAACTCGCAACTCCTTGCGGTCTGGTCCCATGTTTGCTTACAGATTTTCTGGCGTTTAATTAATTCCAGGTCTTTCGTCTTCTGTTAGCTTTTTAAGGTTCGTCATCATCGTCATCATCCTTTGTGTGTATTCTATGTGTGTCACCGATAACTTTTAACATGCACAGACCAATTCATCTTTTTCATGTAAAATCAAAATGACCCATCTCCTGCCATTGTCTTCCAGTCACGTATCTTATACTAATTTCCTTTCTAATGCTAATTTACTTTCTTATCTGTGACATTTCGTCGAGCATTTGAGTATCAAGGAACAGTTACCTGTATTTGTTGCAGTTTTCTTAAACACGCCAAAGGAAACAATCGGTGGTTGTTACAGTTGTTGGATAGCTAGGATGTTATCAAAAGAAAAATGCGTTTTAAGTTAGATGAGCTAGCTCAATCAGTGCCATTGAAACAATGACAGTGCTCATAATTTTCCTAATCGGGTTCAAAACCCATATCTTCTCCTTTGTTTTTATTCACAACAATACTGGATTAGGATTCAAAGTCCACATGATATGAGGCTACTAATTATAATTAGGACGATCTTTACATGGGATTCATGTACTGATTAAAGATAACAAGAGTTTATAGGAGGCTGATAGGTTCTTCTCACCTTATCATAATGGAGCGTGCCAAACCTTTCGGAGTGGGCCTCAGCTTAAAGTATGGTTTCATCATTTCCCCTTTTCCCGTGGCCTAACAAGCGAGCACTAACCACACACCAAATCCTGAAAAACATATAAGAAACATCAAAATCTTGACGAAGTGTTTGTCATCAAACAGTTGAATGACCATGGAGAGGAGTATAGTTGCCGGTGATTGGGAAGTTAACTTAATTTTGTGTATTTTCACACATCCCTTTCCATTTGGTAGACTCCAAGTTAAGCAAACTTTCAGTGTCTGCAACTGTCTTTGCTGCTTTATTCTCAAGGAAGAAAATGGAAAGAGAAGACAAAACAAAAAAGAAAAGTTGATCCAATTGCAAAGATCCAAAACCCAAGTTTCCATTGCCCAACCTAACTCTCCATTCATTGGATTTTTCCCTATCTGACCGTTGGCTTAGAAGCAGACCAAACAACAACTACGTAGAGGACCCCCCATTTTCGAGCTGATTAGATTAGAGCAGTCAGTTTAGTCGGTCTTAATTAACTTAAACCATACCAGTTAGCTTTGAATTCCCACGTTTTGAAACCAACTCACTAACTTCCAATGAGTTTAAAACAAGTAATTGAGTAAAGCTAATGTGTTACACTTTTGACTAAGAAGCTACATCGTATGTATATTTTGTTGCTCATGTTTGCTCCTTCTTTTGTTTGTTTAGTGTCGGTTTTGTGATTTTACTCGTAGGATACGTGTGTATGAGGGAGATGTGTTTGTGTGGACCAAAAAGACAAAAGGAACGGTATATATTTGGAGCACTTGAACCGTATAAGAATGAAACCTCGTGTACTATGTACCATGTGTTGCGTTAGACTCACACAAGGTATTATGATATCAAACTCTATATAGAAACATGTGAAATCTTGTTCCCCAACTTGAGGGTCAGGAGATGGAACACCCATATCTTGCAATTTAACCTGGGATGGGCAAGGACAAGAATCTCTTTTTTATACATTCTGTTGTATCAACTTGCCATATCAGAGCTGTGATGATGATATCTATGAATATTTGCAAGTTTCTCCCTACACTCAATTTCTTGCAGATTCACTAAACCTTTATGAATGTCAAGCTAACCCCAACCCTCCCACAGAACCAACGCCAATTTTGCCAAGCTTCTCCTTTCCTTGCCTATAACTAACTTTTTGCAGCCCTTTTATATATGATAAAAAATCATTGTAATGTGTAAAACTAATTAAGTTGGCTTCACATAATAACTTAAATTTTTTTGGTGAAACGGTCACTTAACATAATATCAAAGTCTCTGTGATCAAGTGGTCGTGAATTCAAATCTTACCACCCACCTATTATTCAACTCAAAGTAGAGTGAGCCTATGTAAATTTCAAGCCCAAAGGAATTTTACTTAAGAGAGTGTGTTAGTGAATATATAAAGCCAACTAAATGCCTGTTTGGTTAAACTTTTGAAGGGTGAATAAACACTTTTCTTCACCGCAAAAACTTTTATTAAAAAAAATAAGTGTTTGGCTGTAAAATGAAAGAACACTCTTTTAGTATATATAGTTTTTTTAGCAGCTAAAATACAGCTTTTTAAGAAGCTCAAATTTGAAACTTCTCAAAAAATCACTTTTTTAGGTAGACTTTTCATATCAATTAATGAGCCTATTTTTTAGTCCCTTTTACCCTTATGTTTTACACATTCTTCAGGTTTATTTTGAGATTTATATAATATTATTTGACTTTTTTATATGTTTTAATATTTGTTTTTTATATTAATTTTACTTATGTTATAATTCATACAAAAGATTTGGTTAGATATATTTTCATTTATGTTTCATATGGTTTAAAATTATATAATAATTAATATATTGTACTTTGCATATTGTTTAATATACTTTAAATAATATTTATATGCATAAATAATTTTTATTACAAAATAAAATATAATTAAAATTAAAAGTACTTTTTATTTTTATGTTGTCAAACAGTCTATTATATAAAACTCTTTCAAAAAAACTCTTTTTTAAATGATAGTCAAACAGTCAACTAGCTTCTAGAAAAGTTCTTATAAAAGTTCTATTGACAAAAGCTCTACTCATATAAGCTCATCTAAACAAGTATTAAATTGACCTCATATAATAGCTTAAACTTTTGTGGTGAAAGTACGGTCACTTAACAATCAAATTAATAAATTTAAATTTAAATTTAAAAAATTAATCTAAACTGTTATAATTTTCAAGTTTTGATTTAAAATTTAATATTTGATTCAATTTGAAATTATAAAAAGTTAAGATATATCAAAGTGGTAAGCATACATTAGGATTTGAAATATATAGTTCCTAATCCTATCTTTTTTAAGTAAGCTCTACAGCCTCTTTATCTCCCATCTCATAAGTGTCATTGATCTGTCTTTTTTTTTATATATATAAGAGGGAAAAAGAAAACAATTACACGACGTGTGTGGAGAAGCAAACTCCCGACATATCCTCTAGGAGGAGTACATGACACGTAATAGGTGGAAGATCAAAATAAGTAGTGTCAATCTCAAAATGTGCAGCATATCTTGCTAGCCAGCCTGCACAGTGGTTGATGATGGACCACCATCCAGTTCCGCGATAACAGTTCGTGAATCTCTTGAACAATGGGGTTATGAATCGATGATCTACTGGCCAAGAAAGAGAGGAGTTAGTTGGCCATAATCGAGTAGACTTCCAGTTCAATCTGATGATATCTTAGAGTCCACGCGAACGTGAGCCCTGTAAATACTCCCCAGAGTTTCGCAGACACCAAAAAGTACTAGCCAATATTTTGGATAAACCCGCTAAGTCAATTGCCAAAACTATCTCTAAGGAGGCCATCGGTTGAAGCCGAAGAAGAGAAACGATCACAAGTTTCATTTGTATTCATTGATCTACCTTTATTAAACAAAACCATAACAAAAACTAACTGGACATATCTTACCATCCAATCGGCGCAGCTTATGCCAATCAGTGCACTCAAACTCTTTACACTTATTGGCATAATCTAAAAGGGCTTCTTGCATAGGAAAGATACGATTCCAATTGCATAATCATCACTTTGAAAAGCCAATCCGCCACCAGAATTGTGGATGTTATCCTTTTCATTACTGTCTTCCATCATAAAAATCTTCTACAATACAAGCCCATGTAAATTATTCAAGGTTAGATCTCCTGAAAAATAGATAAAATTTAAAGATAAGTTATTTTAATTAATTAATTTTATCTTAATCTCTTATATAATATTTAATAATAAATTACCAATAAAAATTATTTTATTTCATTAAAATAAATAATCTTAAATTAATATTTATTTTAAATATATTTTAGTTAATAAATAAAATTATTTAAAATTTATATATTTTGAAAATATTTTAAATTTAATTATATTTAATTAAATACATTCAATAAATTAGTAAATAAAATTAAAGTATTTATAATTTAATTAATAAGTTATAAGTATCTTTTCTGAACTTTCTAGGAGTGGTCGAGTTGTTAGAGTGGGAGGTCACGGGGTCAAAACGTCTTGTGTTCAAATCTCTCTACATATATACTCTCTTGATCGAGCCTGTCGTATAAGACTTGTCTAATGCGGAGTACCTAATTGATGTAATTTGGAGACCATTACGTTAATCTGAAGATTTATCCAGTACGCATCTAAAGGATAACGACTGCGGGTTCTTCCATTTAAAAAAAGAAATCTTTCCCAAATTCTATTTTTAAGCTTATAGCATTGCATTCCTCTTTTTTCAATGTCTTCTTAACTTTAGAGGTGAAAGCTTTCCATCTTTCAACCATGGAATATGGAACCATGGTTGGATGATTTTCCACATGAATGGTGACAAAAAGTATAACTTATATAAATCTTTTCTTTTTTTAATTCTATTCAATCTATTCATTCAAAATTAGTTGTAAATTAAATTATAAAAAACATAAATAGAAGAATTTTTTTAGTTTTTATAAATTTCAAACAAACAAATTTTTTTATTAAATTTGAAAATAAAAACAAAAACAAAAAATATAAATGGAAATAAAAGTATGCAAACATGATTAGTAATAATGATTGATCTCAAATACTATCAAAAAATAATAATGATTGATCTCAAATACTCATGATTGAAGTCGAGCTATATTGTCAAAGGTGAGTCCCTCAGAACTCAATTCAATGGCTCAAAACTTATGATCTCCAAAACAAACATGTGGAAAGTCACTAGTTAGCAAGGGCATGGGTTGTTGCGTCGAGATTTGAACTTGGTAAAGGCTATACAACTTAGTTTAGTGGAGTTGGCTCTTTCTCCAGGAAATTGTCGTCTCGTCTCTGTTAAGATCCAGTCACCAATCAAATCAGAATTTTGTTCATGATTGGTAATACGGACAGTCCCACATCAGAAAAGTGCCACTCTCATCATTTTTGCCCGTTTTCTTGTGCTTTTATGGTCACCCACTGTTGTTGTCCCTGCTCTATCCCTTGGTGGCGACAGCAACTTTTTGATCCACAAGCAAGTTGAGGAAGACCTGAGTCGAACCAAGATTACGCGACTTTCTGGTGATTGGGTCACCTGTTTAAATGAACTACATGTTTCAACTATACAGAAAGCCGATGGAAGAAAATCATTGAGTTGAGCCTGCTTAAATTGGGCTCGATTCATAACATAAGTTTCAAGTTCCTTGGGTTTTGGAACTCAACTTCATCCAATTCAAGCAGTGGACTTTGGGACTCAGCATTGGATTTGGACTGGTGTATTGAATCTTCCTCTCCTCTTGAATTTGTCAAGCGCGTGGCACTGATGTCCTGTAACGTGCAGGCCGCAAAACATCAGGATCTTTCAGCCTTTTTCTTTTTGTTCACTTTTCCTTTTCTTCTTTCTTTGTTTCTTAAATTCTTGCTTTCCTTTTAGTGCCATTCCAAAGTTCTTACAAGGGCTGGTTCAGTGGAAGCTGACCGTCTCTTCTTTAACCAATTCAGGCGAGGGAGGGAAAGGAAAAGAAAAGAAGAAAAGAAGAAAAGCTTTTCATCTTTATGGCACTTTAATCCATTCATTGCTTTCCTCAAAAGACCGCCATCAAAGCCATTTGTTATTATTTCATGTAAGTTTAAAGATGATGATCATTTGCTATTATATATATAAAAAGAGCAATTTGTACTGATCAAATGTGGCCTTTTTCTGATTTTGAGCTCCACTTTCATTGAATAACAAGAATCGACTATAAATCCATCGTCTGAAATATCATTTTACTCAAAGAATTGATGATAAGAACAATGCTATTCAACGAATATCAGTTTTAGCTGTGCAAGTAATCCTGTTTGTGATATACAGCAGAAGAGGGCCTAAAGGCTAAAACAGACGAAGCATGGATATAAGATCCCACTGACCCATGTCTTGTCTGAAGATCCCAAAAGCTCTGTTCCTCAGATGTTAATTTAAGAGTAGTAAAAGCATTTCCAAGCTTTTTCCTTTCTGAAAAAATCTCGAGAAACCATTTACAGCAAATCCATGCGACTGGGAAAAATATTGTTAATAGTGCTTCATGTCTTGTGGCCGCAATATAGTACTATTGGGAGATCTTCCTGTACTAGAATCCAACACAATTTCGAAAAGATCGGCCTCAGACTCCTCATCAAAATCAACCCCTTTACTTTTAGTGCCACTACTAAAGTGGCTAGCTTTTGTTGCACTTCTGTTTAGCCATTGAGAGTCAATCCTGCCCATAGAGAACAACTCTTTGCTGTCTTCATAACCCAAGGCAGGTGAATTTGCAAGAGGGCCAATGAAGCAAGGATTTGGGGTCCGTTGAGTATTTGCTGGGGCATAACTGAAGGAGCTTTGTCCGAAATTTACCAGAACCGTTATGTCACTGTTAGCTGCAATTGTCGGGTACAGAGGAGACCCGAATTCCTCTGTTTTGCAATGAATCACATGAACAAGTTCAGAATCTACTGTGAAGAACACTTTCTTTAGCCGAGGATCATATCCCAAACCAATAACTCTTTCTGTCTTTGCCCATCCTCCTTTCTCAGTTTCCACCGCAAGCTTTGCACCTGGAAGAATGGGGACCAGATCAGGTGGATAGTTAAATCACTTGGAGGAGATACATTAACATGTCATATCTTGGGGCTACAGATAAGGTAAAACTAATTTATTGCAAACCACGTCATTTTAAGGTGTCAACAGCTTCACACCCACTCCAAAATACAGCGAATGATGCCAAAGCCTAAGTTCGTGGACTTAAAAGAAACTTAAAACTCCTCCAGTTACAAACCTTCGTCGTGTTAGTGGTCCTCTTTCATTCTTTTTACAGGTTATTAGGTGAGTGCCCATTTAGCAGTGGTGCCAAACTTTTTTTGCTAATGCAGAGATGCAAATTATCACATAAAGAATTTACCTCTACAAGCTTTCAAACCAGTAATTAAGAGAAAGTAATTCAGAAAAATAACTCGATGATGATTCCTTGAATAAAAAAGTTATGATCGTTCTGGTTTTGACATTAGAAAACATGTTAAGAGACATGGAGGGAAAGACTTTACCATCAAGATAGACAGAACCATTTGAATTGAATCCGACGGATCCAAAATAGCTTCCAGGAATTTTCAGAGGTAGACTGCCTCCGATAGTGAGCCCCAAAGACATCACAACTGCTTTGTCTTTTCCTTCATCTCTACAACCTATCTTCCTTTCCTCAATCTTGCTAATTCTATCACCGTCATTGGCATGCAGTAAGGAGTCAGAAGAATTCCCATTGACATTAAGATTTTCTCGGATAAGTTTAGTCTTCTCACCTTCCTTAGTGTTGGCAACAGACTCCTGATCGTCTCCATGACAGCCGACGATTGTGATCTCAAAATATGCCTCTTGTGGAAACGCTGAATTGCCCAAAGGAGGCCCTGGTAGAGGCAAAGCAGTTCTAATCACTGAAGTTGCAGACATGAAAGGAGTATTAACATTGACCTTTCTTATCCCAGAATTTAGTCTGATCTTTTGCATGAAATCGACAGACCCTTGAGACACTTCCCAAGATATCTCTGGATCTGCTTCTCTAACATAATCACCAACTGCACATAAACCTAAAAGCGACGACCTTGCCGCCGATGGAGACGACATGTAGCCCGTGAGAGCAAACCGAGACCATCCATTCTCGACAGCGTCTGTAATTAGCGCCGGATGATCAGCCCAATTGAACAAAGGTCTCGTTGACGCTGCACGTCGAAAGACATAATAATTCCCTCTTCTTTTGCTGTCAGTTTCAACAACTTGATGATGATTCGGATTACTTTCTTGGTGAAGCTTTCCAATCCCTTCTTGCAAGCTTTCGGTTCTGGTTATTCTGCTATCAGAAACGCCTTTACGTTGTTTAAGACAATAATATCGCCAACTTACCAAGATGAACAAGATTGCAACAAGTATAACTGACCCCGCCACCGTCAGAACTTGTATCCATTCTACCATTTCTTCTTTTTTCCCTCGAATATCAAATTACGTATTCACCAGAACCTATTGCGCAGAAAACTGAAATCAAAGAAGAAGAAATCAGGAGAAAGTAGAGAACAACAAGGCGTGGACTAGACTGGATCAAGAAAGGCCGGAGGGTGGTGTAAGTAAACAGCCAAAGGTAGCATTCCTTGTGGAGGTGGAAATTAAAGGGGTCTTATTTTTCTTTATTTGCAGTCAAATATCTATTTTATTACAATGAAAAGACATATTCTCCTCATTTAAAAATAGGCCTTTGTTGATTCTAGCCACCAAGAGCGAGTTTCAGACATAGAGATACGCTATTTCTTAATTAGTGTATGTGGCAAGCATTTCTAGAAAGCCAGAGCAGAGGCCCCCATTATCAAGTCCTGTCCTGCGTTGTCTTTGATGTGATGTCTGAACACTTACGGGATTTGTGAGACTCGAGAAGGGGGACAATGACTATCGGCAAGACGGAGACTGTCAAGAAGAACAATTTAGCAGGGGAACCCGGGATTTTCCCTTTTAAGATCGTTGTAGGGTAGTTAATTGTCGAACTGACAGTTAATCCTATGTTGTTACCTCTGTTTCAGGGCAAGCCACCTCAGTTTCAATGATGATATCAAATGGACGTGTACGGGAGTGAGGACACATTTCGAGTCTTACTCTTGCGTTTAATTTTAAATTTTAAAATAATTAATTACCCATACTCATTCAATTAGCCAAAGCTTTAACATTAGTCGTTATAATATTATCGCTGTCTTTTTCTATTTTCCTTCAAATAATATTGAGGGCCAATATGAAATTTGTCTTGTTAGAGGTGTACTCTAGGGTATAGGCTTTTCAAAAGGATACCATTCACCCAAGACGCTCGGTGGCTTAGTCTAAAGGGAACAAGGTGGGGACTATGGGGTACTTTATTTTATATACATTATTATCTAAGTTTTACCGAATTAATCCTAAGTCTTGAAGATTTCATTCTCAGAGTCTTAAAAGAGGCAAATTTGGAATGCTAAAGTTCCTCAAGTTTTAACGTAATATGTACACTTCTACGCTCAAGAAGTCATTGCTTCTCAGTCAGCATCAGATTTCTATCAGCCTCAAATTTTCAGTAGTTTTAAACTCCCACACTGCAGCTGAAAATGAGACGTCCTCAATTTATCCGACCAAGAAGTGTTCTAAGGGCTAGAGGATTATCAACAGAGAAAATTTTTCTTCTTCCGTTATTTGGTGACTCGAACTCAAAACCTTCTACAAAAGAGAGACTTAAATGAAAAGTTGAAACTCGTTTGATCACTCTTACTTGTCAAACTAAGGGATACTTTGAATCTTTGATACGTAATATATATTTTTTCATATTATTTCACTTTTTATTCTATATTATTAAAAAATATAATAATTATGTGATTGATCATGAATTACTTGATATAATTTATATGACTTTTTAGAGATTTTAATATTTCATCTTTCGAACTAACATTTGAAATACTTTGGATGGAGAATCAAATGTTCGTTAAGCAATAACAGTTTAATATACAATATTTTAAAAGCTCAATCGGTTTGATTAGCTCAACCGTACAAATTTTGAGTCGTCTAATTTTTAGATACAGTTTTCAATTTTTTGGTTCGATTTATTTTAATAACTATTGCTATTAAAAAACTAATGGATTTAATAATTAATCTATTAATTTTCATAAATTAATAAATTCTTATGAACTAAAATAAATTAATTAATTTTCATTTAAAAATCTATTTTTTCAATAGATGAGAACAACTTTTTCAATCATATCTTATATTTTTAAATTTTATTTAAATTTTAATCGATTTTTATAACCACTTAATATCAGTTGAACCTTTTAAATATTAAACTTCTTATTTTATCTATTTAACTTCAGTTTATAATAGTCCAGAAGAGAAGAGCCAGAAGTCCAATTTGTTACCAAATCCTCACACGATATTCCACATTGAATCATGCCATTGTTTGATCTATAGATTCACCGGAACTATGTATATATATTATGTGGCGGTCCATAACTCGAATAAATAATTAGACACTGATGTTAATATCGACTACTTAATTATATTTATTTAACTACATATTATAATCAACAAGGGGTAGGAATTTGTTAACTTTTGTCGTTTTGAGATAAAAGATATATATTGTCGTTCGTTGTGCTTTGTTAGTCCAAGCATTCGCATCATGCAAACACAAACAACCGTCCCAAATTGTTAAATTAGTGAAACAAATCATAACACTTAAACGGAGTCTCCTCTAATCATCAGTTTTCCGTCAGGTATTCCGTTTGATGTTGGTTGAGAGAAAGCATCATAATTCGGGTGTGGAAATGGAATCATTACATCGGAAGCTTTGAAGGGACCCTTTATTTTTGTTACTACCAAATCAGAAAAAACAAAGTATTAGGAGCAAATGAGTTGTGTAAGCGTGATGTCTTAAGCTAATAACAACATTATCCTTATGTATGTGTTTAAATGGAACGTGAAAAAAGATTCTGCTGTTCAGTTGAGCTGATACTAATGTGGTCCTCTATTAGTCAATTTTATCGATATTTTTTCATTACGAGTTTTTAATTTAATTATAAAAAAGTAATTTAAAGTTTATTAAAATAATATCATTTTTGTTTTCAAATTTAGTAAAAAAATTACTTTGAGTTTTTTAGTTTATACGTTTTATTTTGTTTTCTTTCACTTTTCAAAAAAATATGAAAAATATAAAAATTCTACTTTTATTTGTTAAGAATTTGATTTACTATCAATTAAATAAATATTATTTAATTATTCAATATATTAATTATTAACAAGAACTATAAATAATTTAATTTAATATTATATATTTAATAACTAAAATTAATTATTAATATGAATTATGAATATCTTAATTTTAATTTTTGTAATTAAATAAAATAAATTTAATTTTATAATAATTAATAAATATAATGAAATTTACAATATCTTCAAAAAATATAAAATTTAAATAAAATATGATTTAATAATTATAATATATTTAAAATAAATTTTAATTTTTAAATTATTTATTTTAATAAAATACAATATTTTTAATAATAATTTATTAAAAATTATTATATAAGATATTAAAATAAATAAATTATTTAAAAATAATTTATCATTAAATTTCATATATTTTATTAAAATAGAAAACCAAAATTAAAAATTATAACTATCATTGTCATCATCATCACACCAAATCTGAAGTCCCACAATAAAATAGGGTCTGAGAAAATATGATAATATGTAGTCTTACTCTTACATAATAAATCGGTTGTTTTTGGCAAAATTAAAAACTATAACCAAAAAAATATAAGTGAACCAAACCGCCTTTTAAATTTCATAAAGTTGTGATTCGAGATGGAAATTTCATTACTACAGTATACATATTGGAAACAACCTAGGGACTTGGATCAGTTCCAATGTAGGTTGAGATTTGAGGAAAATGAGAGCTCTAACTAGTCTTTGGAAGACATTATCGATTTTGTTTAAGGAAACTAAAGATGTGAGAAAAAGCAGCAACTACGTAGTGGTTCTCAACTTCAGATAAAAGCCATTTTTGGGAAGCAAAGCCATGTCAGAGGATGCGACCTTGTAGCTATTATAACAGACAGGACTTACAGCAAGAAATGATTGGGTTGGTGGAGTTTGTTCGACATGTGAGCTATACGATGAAGGGTTGTGTTTTTATGACGAGCTTGCACGTCGTCACTTAAGTTTGATTAATTACTTTTTGGACCTTACGTTATAAGACATTGCTATGGGACCATTATTGTAAAACTTGGGCCGAACTTAGAAAGCTCAATTGAAAGCCCAGTGTGTACGAATGAAAATTCCTAAATCGAAGCTGCGGATGGTTTCTGATAACGCTCCAAATGAGCCTACACACCACCACTTCTTCTACCCTCCTAAAACCTCCGTTTCTCCTCCACCACAACTACACAACCCTCCGTTTGCCCAAATTCCCTTTCTCTTCGAAACCCATATTCCCCGGTCGTCGATGTCTAATCAAGGCCACCGCCTCATCGTGGGATATCGAAATGGTGAGGAACAAGCAAGGCGTCTACGCGCCCAAACGGAGCAAGGTCGTCGTTCTCTGGGACCTCGATAACAAGCCTCCACGCGGTTCTCCGTACGACGCCGCAATGGCATTGAAGGACTTGGCGCAGAGGTTCGGCGAGGTTATCGACATATCCGCTTACGCGAACCGCCACGCGTTTATCCACCTGCCACAGTGGGTCGTCGAGGGACGGCGCGAGAGGAGAGAGCTCGACATTCTAGAAAGGAAAGGGCTTGTCGCTCCATCGCAGCCCTACGTTTGCGGAGTCTGTGGCCGCAAGTGCAAGACCAATTTGGATCTCAAGAAACACTTTAAGCAACTTCACGAGCGCGAGAGGCAAAAGAAGTTGAACCGAATGAAATCCTTGAAGGGAAAGAAACGGCAGCGATTCAAGGAGAGGTACATTTCGGGGAATCACAAGTACAACGAGGAAGCGAGGAGATTGGTGACACCGAAGTTTGGGTATGGTCTGGCAACGGAGTTGAGAAGAGCTGGGGTTTACGTTAAGACGGTGCAGGATAAGCCACAAGCTGCGGATTGGGCGTTGAAGAGGCAGATTGAGCATTCGATGAGTACAGGGGTTGATTGGCTGTTCTTGGTTTCTGATGACTCTGATTTTCGTGATATATTGGAGAGAGCGAGGGATGCGAATTTGGGGACTGTTGTGGTGGGGGATAGGGATAGGGCATTGGGGAGGCATGCTGACTTGTGGGTTTCGTGGATTGGGATTGAGAATGGGGATGTGAGGGATGAGGATTTAGTCCCTTCTAAGGGTAGGATTGGGAGTGATGAGGAGACCTTGGAGAGTGGTGGTGATGGTGATGATGATGGACTCTTCACGGTGTCTCATTTTGATGGGAATTTTGGAAGTGATTTTAACGGTGTTGTTGATGAATTCGTGTCTGGGAGGTCAGGTTTTGATAGTCTGAGGATTTCGGGACTTTCGGATGACGAAGAAGATTACATGTTATGGGATAGTGAAGATGAGAAAGTCCAGGAGGAAGATGGCTACTATTGAGATTAGAAAAGCAAATGGAGTTGGTAATGGCATGCTTTTTGGTGTTGTGATTTACCAGCTCCGCTGAACATAATGAGAATATATAAAGATAGTGCCAAGTGAGTAAATTATAAGGCATGGATGATAGATGGAAATTAGTGGATTGTACATTGTGCATTATATGCTATTTGGCCTGTGGTCAGGTTATGTCTTTGTTTGGATGTGTCTTGTTGCATATTGCTTATTCAGCTTACTTTTCCTGATTTTCGATGCAGAATAGATCAGTAATATATGAACCATAAAGAATTCTATATCTGCTATTCCATATAACTATTGTCAGTCTTGAATCCATCTCATTTATGCTTATAGGTTCTGGAGAGTCCCATCTATGTCGTCTAACCTGACAATTTTATATATATGGCAGAGTACTTAATGTATTTAGCAACTCTTGTATAATCAGTAGGTAGATTAGTTACTTTTTTTCTATGTCAGCACAATTTGTTTCTTCTGCAGTATTTCGACAGAAGTGGGCAAATTTGATGATTGTAAATGTGCAAGCTTTGTATGATCAGGGGATCATCCCTTATCATATGATCAAGCGATCATTTGAAACCTTGGGCTAAGTTGCCTCTTCGTTCATTCAGCAGACTCAAGACAAGATCTTTCTTTTGTGCTTTCTTGCGGTTCTCATCTATCTGGAAATGTTGACATATGTGTGTGAAAACACTTCATGTGCTGATTACTATTGAACTAATACTATGGAATCCGATATGTTTATACGAAATGCTGTTGATTGTTGACCTAGTGAAATGGAGTTTAGAAATAATAAGGAAGATGTTGAATAATTTCTTTCAAGTCTTTTAATTTGTATTGAGTAGCATCCCTGCTCTTTAGTAACTTTACTTGCGCATCTTATTTTGTTGTGATCTCTAATGGATGATTCACGGTACTTAGCAATAATGTGACTTCATTCTTGGAGGGGAAGATGTTATCCTCTGGACTTTGCAATTTTATATCCTCTGGACTTCATTCTTAGGGGGTTATGCTTTCTGGCCGTAAGCTTCCTGATTGGCGACGAGGTTTATTTAGTGATTCATTGAAAGGCAACAATCCAATGTCGTTGCAGGACTTTGGGATGTTTATTTGGTGTTTCCCTTTGTTCGAAATACAGAATTAATTCAATGCTTTTCTGATTCTTGGTGTTCAGACCGATCTTTTAATGTTGTTGCCACTTTAATTGTATCATGTCTCAAACATTCATGTTCTTGCCACTTTATTCTGATGGGGCGTCATTAGCTGAATAGTGAATGAATAAGATAGTCACTTGGGTTCAGGCTCTCATACCGACTCCACTATTAAGCATTAACTACAACATACTATTTGCCAACTGTATCTCCAAGTTGGAGGATACCTATGTGAGCAGCAACTTGGCCTCGTACGCAAACATGTCCCTTCCTTTTCCTGCCTCCGGATTAAAGTAATCCTATCTTTTTCCCCAAGTCCAAATAACATTGCTTCTTTTGCAATTTATAGTCGTTCTTCACATGATTTATGTTTCAATTTCGGTGAATGAGATAAACCCCCAGACTAAAACAACCACCTTACCGATTATTAACATTCAAAAGCATAATAATTACAGGTTCTTTAATAGTCAGAAAGGTCAAAGATATAATTTTTCTAAGCAATCTTTTATAAAAAAAACTTCATTTTCTAAATTTTCGAAAAAATTCTTTCTTGATTACGGCTCGGCTAAAAAATAATAACAAAATGCACACAATAAGAACATTATATTTGTATTAAATATTAAGAGACTCTTAATTAAGAAGGAAAAGGTAAGGGAAAGGGAATGATAGTCAAGTCCTACAAGAGCAGGTCAAAAGTTGCCAAACATTCTATCCTTAGCTTTTATATTGTCAACTGAGACGGTGAGTTTAGTGTGTGTATATATATATGTGTGTTTGTGTGTATTATCTTCTGGGCACTTTCATCACATTAGATACCAAATTAGGTGCAAGATCACTTACATTCTTCTACTCTTTCCCTAGAGAAATGATGGGAAGTCATCGCATTAATCTAACACGTAGTAAGTCATTTCAAAACTAATAAAATTAAGAAATTATTATTTTAAGATTATTACCAAAATAATAATTATATTTTAGTTTTTAAGTTAGTGTCTTAGGATAGTCATGTCTGTAGCTAAGCTATTACAAGTATGAAAAGTGACATGTCACCAAATCCAATAATTTACGCACTCAAACTCATGACATGAACTCTCAATATTTATTGTCTATGATTGCTAAGAGTCCAAAAGAAAGAAAGAGTTAATCTGTGCTTACATTTAAAAAAAACGATACTAAGCAGACAAATCTTCTCACCTTTGGCTACTTCCAATACAATGAATCCTTATTGCGTGAACGGAAAGTCACTTTCGAACCCTAATCCATCCATCCACCACCGACTCCCTCCATTTCAAAGTTCAACTCTTCAACCCCAACGCCTCTCTTTCGCTTCCACTTGTCGGCAAACAAATTGTAGAGTTTTGCTTCATCTTACATCCGCAACTCACTCAGGGGGCACCTTTTGTTTTTTTCATATGCTTCTGAGGAAAGGGTCGTATTATATTGAGATTGTAGTCTAATCTGTTGTAATTGTAATCACATTTTTTAGGAAATCACATGTAATTATCAATATATAATCCACTGTCTTACAAATTACAATTTCGAGAACGGGCCAAAATTATGGATTACACTTACAATAACAACTAACTAATTACCGTCATGAAAAATTGCACTTTCAGGCTAACAGACGAATCTCCTACAAATATTTTAGGACAAGCTCTCAAATTGTTGTATGATATACTTCTGAGTAAAGCTATTGAAGAAGCGAAGAGCGAGAGACAAATATAAGGAGGTGGTGATGATGGACTATGTCGGCCAATTTTGGATTTATCTTAAAGAGAAGATCAACGTGGAGGCCGTTCCAGACGACAGATTAGCAGCCAAGTAGGAAACGAATGCCTCCTTCCCTCAAAATTAAGTAATTTTTATATTTTTACTTGAGAGATATCACTTCATCTTATATATATGTGTCTATATGGTTTATACATGTACTCATCCTATATAAGCAGGCGTAGCTTGAGAATGAACCCGTTTAGTTTTAGTTTTAGTTCTAGTGTATTTGGGATTGGAAAAACAGAATCTTTCTGGGTTGCTTTTTGAGGCACCAAAGCTCAAAACTTTTCCAAGTGTTGTTGTTAAGAAACACAAAAAACATGGAAGGCGATTGCTGCTCAAGTTCAACCTCATCGACTACTTCATCGGTGACAGTGACAGAGAAACGAAAACACAGGCAACAAGATAAGCCATATAGAGGGATAAGGATGAGGAAGTGGGGTAAGTGGGTGGCCGAGATTAGAGAACCCAACAAAAGGTCAAGAATTTGGCTTGGTTCCTATTCTACGCCTATCGCCGCCGCTAGAGCCTACGACACCGCCGTCTTCTATCTCCGAGGACCTTCTGCGAGGCTTAATTTCCCTGATTTGATGTACCAAGAAGACGAGTTACGTGACATGTCCGCTGCTTCTATACGCAAGAAGGCCACCGAAGTGGGGGCTAAAGTAGACGCCTTGCAAACAGATCTCCATGCATCTCCGGAAAAGAACCCGATTCGAGTTGGTTCAGAGAAACCTGATTTAAACAAGTTCCCAGAAAACTCCGACAACGACGAGTGAAAATACGCGATCTTTTGCAACTGTCTATAGTCTTTTTCTTTTCTTCTTTATTAGGGTTCTATATGTTTCTACGATCTTTTCGCTGCATATCCACCTTTTTTTTTCTCTTATAAAAAGAAGTGATAATCCCTGCATATTGAGTATGTTAAGAAAGGAATAGCATCACACGGTTTCTATCTAATGATAAGTATCTTAAGTTCTTCGATAAATAGGTTAATCTCTGTTGTAAAAGGAAGCACTGTACGGTACTGTTCAAGTGTTTCCAGAGAGAGTTAATTAATCACCCCCGAATCTCTACCCTTCATGTTCTTTAATTTCAGTTATGTATATCGGTTGTTAGTTATGTAGAGTGTGTGTGAAAGGAAGAGGAAGAATTAAGAATAGTCAAAGGGATGAGAAAGGGGATAAAGGAACAGCGATGGCCTACCTTTTAACTTTAGTTTTTACATCAGAAACTGCATATTTTTGAGTTGCCAAACATAAAACAAACTAGCTAAGAAGGCAAAAGTTGGGCACCAAGAAGTGGCCCTTGTGACGTGCCGGTGGACACCATAAAACACGAACTGAGGGAGAGAGAGATGGAGGGGTGAAGTGGTCCTCAATCAAAGATTGGTTGTCACCGTCATGGGATGGTGGGAAGCTTACGAAAGTAGGTCTGCTGGAAGCTGATGGGTGATGAACTGTGGGCTGTAAGTGGTTTCTCTTCATCAAAATACATGTTTTCTTGTTTTTTTAATAATTTGTAGTGAAGATGGATGTATACTGTATAGCTAATGCATTAACTCTTAAAGAATATATTTCAAATTTTAACTTCAATAATTCTTATGAAGATATTTAAATTTAACTCTATTACTTAGAATGTAATTCTATATTAATTTTAAATATTATTATTAGTCTATATTTTGTTATGAGCTAAATTATAAATTTGTTTATTCTTTTATTTTAAAATTGAATTCTTATAGAAATTTCTTTTTTAAAAATGTTTCAAGCACAATAATAATTAGTAACTTATATATTATTTAAATAAATTATTTAAGAAATTAAAATTTTTCAATAAATAACAAATTCATATCAAATGATTAATCAATGTTTTCAAAACCGACTAGAAGTCAAATAGGTCAGATAATAATTTAAGGTTTAAAAGGCTTAATTAGTATTAGATTATCATAAAAATGTGATTTAACAAAATTAAAGAATTTGAAAAAATATTGAAGAAGGCTATTCTTATCTATCAAAAATTTTAAAATTTAATTAAAAATAAACTATTAAATAAAAATTTATCGGTTTATTTTGGATTATAAAAATTGATTAGTTTATAAAAATTAACCGAGTAATTAATAAAATAATCAATCTTTAGCGATAAAGGTTATTGAACTAAATCAAACTGAAAAATTAAAAGCTGAAATGAAAAGTTAACTAGTTCAAAATTTTTACTGTTAGACAGATCAAATCAATTCAATTTTTAAAATATTTAGTTAATAACAAATACTTAGCAAAGATTGGAACTCAAGATCTACCAAAAATCTCTTTTAGTCTGTACAAAGAAGTGGAGATTTTCTGTCTAATTTTGTGATGTCTTACTCTGCCAAATGCAAAAAATTTATTTTAAGTATTGAACAAGATTGAACAGCTTCTAAACTCATATCCAACGATTAAAATGACATCGTTTTAAGCATTAAATAGGGTTGGACGCCATCAAATTAGGCAAAGAACCTGAACTTGGTAAAAGGAGGCCGATAATTAATCAATCAGGTTTTACTCG
>JANQBM010000002.1:2511507-2524199 GCA_025594535.1 Erythroxylum domingense | reverse complement strand
ATTAGAACAGAATAACTGAAATAAAAGATTTAATGTAAAAACAAGCGGTAATACTTGGATATTCCAACGCAAAGATGCTGATATTTTACCAACTTTCATAAAAGATAGCATGGTATAAATCTAAGGAGTGATATTTTACCAACCCCTGAGATATTTTACCAACTGACGCAAAGAAAAGCAACGTGAAATGTGAAATTTGAAGAACAGACAAAGGAAACGACGAAGACTTTAAATTTATTGGTGAAAGATGACAAAAGTAAAGAAAATATGAGAGATCTTTATAAATGCCAATAAGATCTATGCAAGACTAGTTTGTAGGCAGTTGGCAATTTGTCTTCACCACTAAACTTGTCCTTGTTTTGATTAGTTAATTTCGTCATACAGGTTATATTTTGTTAAATGTGACTCACAACGACCGCCCTTGGTAACCATGTGCAAACTCCAGTCAATTACTATGAGTTTAAGACCAAAAAAAAAGAAACCGTCATTTTATAATCAAAATTTAAGGTGGCAGGTTGTAATGTAAGGTTAAGAAAAAGCGGATGACGACCCACGTGGCGAACCCTGGTTTTTTGTTTAGGAGGGAATACGGAAGATTAGAGTTAGAGACCCGGGTCCCAGATCCGATACCTGAAAGTCACGTTTTGTGACGTGTGACATCACCGGGACCTCAGGCATCGGACTGTGTACACGGAACAGATCTTTTGTTCGGTTTATGTTGATCCTGCGATGCTTCATTAGATCTTAGCCATTAAATGGATGAAAAGTAATAAAAATGGTACAGAGGTACGGTTCCCCATGTACATGTACATTCCATGAGATCCCACCGCACTCATGCTTGACTTCAGACCAACACGCACTACCATGATACCTTTAACCATCTTTGGGAAACTCAGTTGTATACCCGTCCAACTCTCTTCCTCACCCCGTGCATGACACCCCCAATAACAACACGGATGGGACGAGTTCTTTCAACAAATTAAGTGCGAGCGTGCAATTCACGCAGCCATTAGAAATCGGCTATTAAAGGAAACGGCACGCCGTATGTACGTAATATAAATCTCCGCCGACAGTCCACGTAGTTGGCCCAGAAACGTCTGCCGCTAAATCTGTCGAACGCAAAATTTTGCCTGTTGTCTCTCTGGATCCATTAAATGCTTCCGAGATTCCAGTTCATGCGAGCAAAACGATGGCGTTTAACGTGTTCCATCCCTCTCTCCCCGACCCACCTACTACTGCTACGAGAAAGCTGTTTCCATATTTAAAATTTGCAAGCAAACGGACAAAACAGATCTTCACAGATAAGACGGCCATTTTGACGCCTCCTACCTCCTCTCTTTCTGTCTCTCTATATATATAAATCTGCCAGTTCATTTTCTGTTCGAAACAGCCTCAGTTTCTGTGGGTCATTTTCACAGACACTCGTATCTACACGCTTCCCCTAACCTCTCCAGATCTTGCAGAAATGAGCTTCTGATTTGAGTGTTGTTGAATCGGATTAATTGCTCGATTTTGATTTCATTCTTTCGACGAAATGGACGGAGGTGATGGTACGGTGAGGCTAGGTGCTTTGAACTTGAAGCCGGATCGTAGCGGCTTGGATTCGGGCCCTGATGTGTCGGTTTCGTCGCCGGTCACTAGGCAGAAGGCCGCTGCTGCCAAGCAGTTTATAGAGAATCACTACAAGAACCACTTGCAAGGTCTTCAGGATCGGTTAGAGAGGTAAAGACAACTCTGATTCATTAGTATTAGTGATTTAATCCATGTCATAGAAGGTCAACTTGAAAGGAAAGAGATCCTACCAAGAGTTTTATTGTTCTCTTATTGCTGCTTCTTGTTTTAGGTGGTTATGAAAGTTATTGTTAGTGTCCGCATTTAAGCAGTTCATTGCAGTCTTTATATAATAAGCAAGATGACTCTGTTTGTTCTGTATGCTCTGTTTCAGACGTCGAACACTTCAGAGGAAAGCACAAGAGGCTCGGATATCCAATGAGGAACAAGAGGAGATGTTGAGGAATTTGGAGCGCAAAGAAACGGAGTTTATGAGGTTGCAAAGGCGTAAAGTTGGTATCGATGACTTCGAACAATTAACTGTGATTGGTAAAGGTGCATTTGGGGAGGTAAATATGGAAACATCATGATTCATGCTAATCACCTCCATTGTTGTTATAATGTTTCTTTTTTGGGGAATAGACTGTGAAAGTGGTTATTGGAAACTTGAAGCTTTATGAGCTTTATTATTAAGTTACTTGGGTCATTTATTTGATTCCTCGGGACATGTAAATTTTGCAACGTATAGTTCCATTAGCGCATCTTCAGTTCTAGATTGTGGAGATTTAATTGGTATCATTTTGTTTGTTATGAATCACATTGTGACTGCAAATAAAGTGAACTTTATATATTGGACTCATCAAATGCAGGTAAGGCTATGCCGAGCGAAGTGCACCGGAGAAATTTTTGCCATGAAGAAACTGAAGAAGTCTGAGATGCTTAGCCGTGGACAGGTGAGGCCAGAATACTAAAGTTCGTTAATGTTCCCGATTAGTTACTTGTTTTTCCCTCTAAGTGAAGTCTTGAACCAGTCTTTTAGTTTCTTTCATTCAACTGGGACCAGGAATAGTTGTTTTCCACTCTTCTTGAAAGTCATCGAACCTTTTATCATTTTAGTATTATATACCAACCATGGGAATACGTCAAGTTTAAAGCATTTTCATATGCTTTGTTAAAATTTTTAGTTGCCCCTTGACGATGCTGCTGTAGTGGTCATAGTACCAACCTAATCATTATGAAACAAGACTTGGTAGTGTTGTCGTTTTGTAGTGTTGTGTTACTCGAAATCTCTCGTGGATTCAAATAAGGCAAACTTAACCTAGTTGTACAGAAAAATCGTATGCATTCTTAGCATATCATGATGGTTATTTCGTTTAATCTTTTTCTTTTATTAACAGGTTGAGCATGTTCGATCCGAGAGGAACTTACTTGCGGAAGTTGATAGTCGGTGCATTGTAAAACTTCACTATTCTTTTCAAGATTCTGATTTCTTGTACCTTATAATGGAGTATCTGCCTGGGGGAGACATAATGACATTACTCATGAGGGAAGATATTCTGTCTGAAGATGTTGCTCGTTTTTACATAGCAGAAAGCATCCTAGCTATAGATTCAATTCACCAGCACAACTATATTCACAGGTAGGACAACCGTGTCTCATACAGTTTAGAATGCGGTTTCTGTGTTTCTCCCTTTCAGCGTGGAGTAAGTTTTATTATTAAAGAAGTTAGGTGTTGTAGCATGTAAAAAGTGACTGCATTAATGTACGTGTTGTAGTGTAAAGTTTCTTTATAAATTTAATATCTTCACCTAAAAATCCAGTGATTCTTGTTTGAAAGAAGCTGATTTTCAATTCATTTTGTTTACTTAAAAAATACAGGGACATTAAACCGGATAACCTGATACTGGACAAAAATGGCCATCTAAAGCTTTCAGATTTTGGCTTGTGCAAGCCCCTGGATGAGAAGTATTCGACAATTTTGCTGGAAAATGAAGACGTTGCAACTCAAGAAGCTTCAAATGAATCTGGGGGACATGCGGGCAGTGACAAAGCCCCATGGTCTATGCCAAAAGAACAATTGCTACAATGGAAAAGGAATCGCCGTGCATTAGTAATTTCTTTTACCGCACTGAACGAACCTTAACATCTTATTCAGAATCCTTAAAGTACTATTATTTTTATTTTAGACAGCAATTTAATTTTGGAATTCTCATTTGTCGTCTTCAGGCCTATTCAACTGTTGGAACTCTTGATTATATGGCGCCAGAAGTCCTGCTGAAGAAAGGATATGGAATGGAGTGCGATTGGTGGTCACTGGGCGCAATCATGTATGAGATGCTCATAGGTTATCCTCCTTTCTGTTCAGACGACCCAAGGATGGCATGCCGGAAGGTGATGCCTGAATTATGTTCTCAATTCAACCTTTTGTTTGGCATTCTTAACATTTTCTGAAGAACTGTTTCCTTTATCTATTAGATAATAAATTGGAAGACATGCCTGAAATTCCCAGAGGAACCCAAATTATCATACGAGGCCAAAGATCTAATTTCCCTCTTGCTATGTGATGTAGAATCAAGGTTGGGGACAAGAGGTGTGCAAGAATTGAAGGTATATGTTTCTTTCAAGTATAAACGAATGCACTGTTTGCAGAAGGGTCTTCAGAATGTGAGACAAATCTTCCACTTTGATTTGGTTCATCACTAAATGTGGATCCATTTTGCTTGATCTTTCGTTTATGGAACCGTGAAACATCCATGTTCTTTTTTCCATTGCTCTTTATACTGCTCTGTTCCGTGTTCCGTATTAAGCAAGTAATATTGCAGGCACATCCATGGTTCAGAACCATTCATTGGGATAAGCTGTATGAAATGGAAGCTGCATACGTGCCTACAGTCAACGGAGACATGGATACTCAAAATTTTGAGAAATTTCCTGAAGTGAGTGCAATTATTATGAATGTAGTGTGTAGTCCTCAAGCTGTCGAATGTCGTGAAATTGTTAAGATATACTTTGCCGTTACAACTTATGACCTTTGAAACTGATTGCTTAGATCCTGTAACACTTCGATTTTAAATCATTAGAGCATCATTCTTGTTTTTTACCCGTCCCTTTACCTGTTTCCAAGACCAAAGCATGAAGAGTACGGCATTTCTTTCCTCTGTTCGTTTAAGTAATATAATTAATATTTATGTTATTCGTCGGAACAGTCAATGAACTTCTCACCTCTAAAAGAAAATGTTGAAGTCTAAGGATTTTTAATTCCTCTTAAATTAGATAGTTGCCTCCCTATATTGTGATTCAAGTTTGTAGAATTCTTATTGTTGCTTCTGATAGTGCAATAGTACATTTTCACTTTTTCGTCTTCTATTTAAAAGGTCTTGCCATGTCTGATAAGCCTTTTCTTTTCGACAGTTGGAAGGTCAACCATCTACAATACCGTCTGTTGGACCTTGGAGGAAGGTATGAACCGTCGTGGACCTTCAAAATGACAACTCTCAAATGTCATATGCAGACTATTTTAACATTTTCTGCTCGTTCCGTGGCACAGATGTTGACATCAAAAGATACCAACTTCATCGGATTCACCTTTAGAAAATCCGATGTCCTTAAATCCGTGGAAAGTTCAGGTATTCTAGTTTGAATTTCTTACTGTCAATTCATTAAGCTAGCTCCTTCCCTCGCTTTCATCTTATTCTCCAATGTCTTGAACAGTCCTATATCCTATAACTAAGTATACCAAAAAAATAAAAAAAAGAATCCTATTATTACGTAACTATCATAATATTTTATGGTAAATCAGAACTATAGCGATAATGTAAGTTGGTTCTACATTTCCTCTGTATTGCTACAATTTGGGCACTTGAAGAGCTTTCCTTACTTTATATTCAGGTACATATGTAAAATCAAAGGCACCTTCAAAGGCTCCGTCTTTGGTATCCCTGTTAGGTATATTCTGTTTTCCTCTTTATTTAAGCTTTATTTGGTAGTGACAATTAACTGAAATTGATGATACGGTACAACTTTTCCTCTTCCTCGGGACAAAAGAGAGACAAGATAGTCCTCTTTGAGTTCATTATATTAAGTTGGCTATAATTTTGTTTAACTTGTTTCATTTTAACAAAAAAAGTATTAAATTACTATATTTTACTAGTTTGGTCATTGGTGTACCGAACACTTTGAATTTGGAATTATTTCGTGATTGTTGAGACATTTTGTCCAATAATTCCAATTAAATTCAGATTTTAGAGTCACACAAATAGGACTTAGATCTGCATATACTTAACGACGACTTGCATGTCATAAAAGTTAACAATGTCAAGTTAGTAGTCATCAGCGTTACTCATTGGTAAACTTCTTGTAATACGCTTTATTTATGGCAATTCAGGTCAAATTGACTTGCAAGAAACTGTAATACCAGAAGGCGAACAAAAGCCGGAAGATTGACGCTTGAGCTGTAACCAACCATTTCCACTTTGTTTGTTCACGAGTATAAAAATAGCAAGTAGATACGACATTAAACTGGTAAGAATTGATGTATGAATATAGTATAAGGACATCATCATCCTCAGAGTTGATGTGATTTTTGAGCACGATACGTTGTTTTTACATTGCACCAATAAGGAAATTGAATCTCTGAAACAAGTAAATAGCTTAATACAACCTGATTTTCCTTTTCCTTTTCACCTTTCTCTAGAGGAAGCTACTTTTGCTCTGCATTTCTCTTTCACCAGGCACAGAAACCATCTTCACCATAATTTTGAATTTTGCAAGTTTGAATGGTTTGATCCAAATTAAAAGAAAAGACATGTATGCGTCTTTTCTGTTTTCCTTGTAAATTAATCACTGGCATGGGGTTTTGGGTAGTTTTCTTGTCATTCAGCCCCACACGATCGAATTCTATCCAGATACTGGTGAATGATGATACTCGTGAGACGTTTTCATCTCATTCACCAATGAAATAGCTCCAATTGTACCAATACAGGTTGCCATGTTCCTATATTATCCATTCCCCTACTTAGTACACTTTACTTTTGTCCATTCCCAAGAAGAAAGATGATTAAGGTACTTGGCTGATAGTGAAAGCAAACAGTTGATTAAGCCTGTAGGAAAAACGAAATCTGTTTAAAAATGTAAACTACCCCATCGCTGTGGGGTGGGCACTTATTAATAAATCTAATTAAGTAAATCTAATTAAGTCTTTTAATTTGTCACTAAATTATTTAATTAACTAATTAATCGATATATTAAAAATCTCCTAATAATTAATTGCATTTTATTGACTAAAAGTTGTTAGAGTATCCTATATTGACTAAACATGAAAATATTAAAGAGTTTATAAGTGGTAAGAGTCAATTATCTAAATGACTAGTTTTAGTTATTTTGGTAATGGTTGACCCAAGTTCAATTCTTATTAATGAGTTATACACTCTACCTATATTAAAATTTTAATATAATATCGGAGCAGGTTTGGTCCAGATTATTAATTTCCTGATTATCCGTCTGAATGTGCAGTCCCAACAGCCTGGTCTGATTACTACTGTGTTTATTTCAAATGGCAACAACTGAATGTCCAATCTCAGCTACACTTAAGAAGGAGTGTTAGAGTATCACATGTTGACTAGACATGAAAATGTTAAAAGGTTTATAAATCTTAAAAGCCAACTATCTAAATGACTAATTCTATTAATTTTGACAATAGTTGACCCAAGCCTAATTCTTATTAATAGACTCTACACTCTACCAATATTAAAAATTATAATAAAAGTATTATTTACACCTTAATATTTTACAAAAAAAATCTAAAGATGTATTTACGATTATTTTTATACCACTTTACGCTTTGACGTTATTAAAATAATATTCATTGTCACGTAACGTTATAATAATAATAATACTTATCCCACTCTAAAAATAATAAGAAAAATAATGATATAGGTTTATTTTAATTAATTGTAACATGTTAAGTTAAAAATAATATTCTTAATAATTATTTATATTTAATTATTAATAAATTATTTAAATAAAATTTAACAATGTGATATAACCTAAGATAAATTTATGACTCATCATTATCAAACATTTAGTTAAATTCTCCACAAAATTTAAAGAGGTTTAATAACATGCAATCTTACTTTTATTTATTAAAAACAGCCAAACACTTAATTCATTTAAAATTTAAATTACTATTAATACTATTTTGAATATTTTATAAATAAAAATATATACCAAATTAAATTTTTTTAAAAATATTAAATAACACTTCTTACCTTTTGTCTTGTAGACAACAAATACATGGACCAGAAGAGGTTAGGTGGGTCATGTGACGCACCAATTTCATTTTATAAGAAAAGGGCAAACAAAAGGAAATTGAACATTATTATAATCCCTTAAAAGATCGGGGAAGTTGAAAGACAAAGAAAGGAGGACTGTTGTGTTGCGTTGCGTATAACCTTAACGCTCAAGCGAAGACAAGAGATATTTTGGAGGAGGAAAATATCTGGAGCCTCTAATCAACATGATGACGTGGCATATCATGGTCCCACTACACTTGTAAAAGGGGTGACAACTGTAAACCCTTTGGGGCTCGCCAAATCTCCTATTACACCTCCACTTCAGACTATAAAAACCACAAACGCCTTTATATTTAGTTATACACATGAATTGTATGTAATAGGAATTCTACGATGGATGGTTTCAGGAGAAGTAAAACTGGGGCTATTTGTTCGCTTACGTCTGAGTTAGCGAGTCAGAACTCAGGCGAGTTAGCTAGTCCTCGGGTGAGTTTGAGTACTTCGACTCTTCGAGTTTTAAGATTACATGTTTTGATTCTTTCTTCCTTCCTGTCGTTATTTTACCCTTAATTTAGAATTTGTTTGGTTTAAGTTGATGTTTACTTTCCACTTTTTATTTATTTTTTAATATGTTTGTTCTCTTTTCGTTCTTTTTGGTTTGTTGAGATAGCGTGAGTTTCCAGTTTCCTGCCTTGATGTCAGCAAAGAAAATCACTGAAGGAAGAAAATACAAAAAGAGAGAAGAAAAAGAAGAAGATCTGTGTTGTCTTCTCATTTAGTGTCAAGGAATTTGAATGCGAACTTATTTATAGGGCGCTTCTCTTAGACTTCTGCATTAGGGAAAAAGGAACCCAATTCATGAAATAATCTTGCTTGTTTGAGTCGTTTGGTATCCGGACGAGGTATATGTATTATGCATTTAGAGACTTTGGGTTTGGTTCTTGACTTGCATTCGATTTACCTGGATGTAGCTGGGGATATTTGAACACCTTTGGCCATTTCATGATCAGGAGTTGTTAATTGTTTAAAAGGAAGAATCTGATCGTGTTATGAAATTTATCCTGCAGGATTCACGAGTTACAGAATCTATGTCCACAGAGTGGACGGACGAGAAACATAGTCTTTACATTGAATCCATGGAAACATCTTTTGTCAACCAACTTTATCATTCTGTGGATGTTGTGGGTGGGCGCTTGCAGAGGGAGGCATCGGAACCTAATTCGTCCCGGCTAGTACATTTTGGCAATTGTGATCCTTCTGGTCAGGTTGGATGCTGATTCCTTCTACTGGATGCTCCTTGTGTGCCCTTTTCTGCCAATATATGTCTTTAGTTTTGATGTGCCGTCCTCTACTTTTTCCCCTCGTTTTAAAACGTATTCCAGTTTAAGGCTCTTCGACATGGCTGCTGGCAGAAAATCTATTTTCAGAAGACCAAATCTCAACAAAATGTGGCTGAGGCATCACACAGCCTTCTGGCGAGTCAGTGGATCCAACACTTTATGTCTGTCAGTAAATCCCAAGCTGTAGGGTCTCCTGTTCTCCAAGATATCTGTGCATCTAAAAGTCCAGATTTCAGTTTAAGTGGGAAGAAGGCAATGTCTTGTGGATCAGCAGAATGTTTAAGACCTTCTCATCAATCTCACTCATTTTCCTGTCAGCATGAGCTGGTTAATGGCAATACAGGTATTCTCAGCTGAAATTTTTGTGTAGGTTTCGTGAAAATGCTGATATCAGCCTTTCTCTCTGTTTGTGCTCCTTTTCCATATCTATAATTGTTTGTTGAGTTCTTTCATTTGATTCCACCATCTTTGGTTTGTTATATGTTCACGTTAACATAAACTATATTTTACTTCCCTCTTCAATGACACTACGTGATATATTGTAACTGGAATTGTCTGAATCACATCAATGCAATTCAAAACACAAATCAAGAATTTCAATCAAATGCATATCTAATCGATAACCTGACATAATCAACCTTTCTCATTGCTTTAGATTGCATTTTAAATATGCTTGAAAAATTGGGTTGATGCGATTGTCTAAACATTCATAACTAATGCTTCTGTTGTTAATATTTCAAATAAGTAAAAGGTAATATATGATGCTTCAAGTTAATAGTCTGCAGCTAAGACGGATTTTTAATGTTTATTGTTCTTGTAGAAATGTCCGATCAAAACTTCGAGGATGAAGATGTTAAAACTGAAACGACAAGCGATTCATCTTTCTCAAAAAGAATGAAACTCTAGAAGCATTGATGCCTCAGTTAGTGGTTCGTGTAATCAACAAATTTAGTTATCTCAACTTACTTGCGGCAGTCGATTTCTTACTATCTGTCTATCAAGTGATATTGCAGGTTGTCCCAACAGTGAAAACTATTTGATGCTACAGAGAAGTGTTCTTCTACACCAGAGATAGATGGAGTTTCACCATTGAACGAAACTTGATAAACTTGGCTTGATCGTGTCTCCATTTCTAACCCCACGAAGCAACTGAACTAGAATGTCGACTTGGTTGAGATTTGTCACTCTAAAAATTTTCCTTTGGGTATCTGTAACTATTTTCATTTGTTCTTTTGTTCATATGGTACTAGTTACCTGCAGTAATATGATAACCTTTGGTATCAGAATGATGATGTATTGAATATGAATTGAGGTAAGCTATGTGCATATATATGATATGATAAATGGGAGTTGTAGATTGAGCTGCGATAAACGTATTAAACCATTCTTTTTAATATAATGGGACATCAATGGAAGTATAGTAAAAATGGAATCCATGATCCATCCCTCAAGTGGAAGGGAGGCAGTGAGTTAACATTTGGCAAATAAATACTCACATGAGCTAAAACCAAAAGCAGGCAACTCAGCATTTCTGATCTGCTCCTCGTAACAACCTTTTTTCTTTTGCCTCTCTGCCATTGCTTTGTCATTTTCCTTTCCTTTCCTTCCAAATAACAAGAACAGCGTGCTTGAAAATGTTCAAACAAAAAAAAAATCTTTGTTCTATAAACCCTTAACAATAGACGAGGTTTGGGGAACATGAGATGCTTTGGATACTAAAAAGATTCCTACATAAGTTGGTGCTTCTCTAAGCATACCTATTGTCTGGTTCTTACCCCAGTGACAGTAATGTGGCAGAAGCCAGAATGCTTCTCTGGATTTTGGTCACACCAAACCATCTGCGCGCGAAATGAAAGGTAGTAATGAGTTAGGAATGGTAGCTTGGAAACTGTGCTGATTTATACTTCAGCAATTACCCTTTTACATGCAAGTTCTATTAGGCAAAAAGCTTATTCTTCCATTCCGTCAGCTTTTCGTGTCGACTGACGTTAAAACTGAACTGAACTCAACAAAGTTTTGTTAAGAAGAAGCATCGAACAGTTGGGAGGCCCAAGAATTAAGGACTCCTGTAGTTAGCCTGCAGGGTTCCACGAGGCCCAGGCCTCAGAATCCTGTTGAAGCAGCGCAGTTATAATTCTAGTGAGTGCAAAGGGTGACTGGTGAGTGAGGTTTCTACATGATCTATGTTTCTTTTTATGCAATTCTTTTGAGTCGGGCAATCAAAAACAAACAAAACCACAAAATCCAAAGGTGAAACTCCTTTTTGGCATTCATCGATATTCTTCCATCTTTATGTCTCTTTCGTGTCAAAAAGATTATCAGGAGGATGAGGAAGCCGGCCTAATGGATGCCAGCATATCTAGCCCATCCTTGCAATACCCTGAAAAAGACATGTCAGTATACATTCACGAACCACATTTTAATGGCGAAAAGGGGTGGTGACCAAATGTTTAATCAGGGTTGCAGGAACAAACACGAGAGGACTGCAATATTGTGAGTATAATCAGAACAATTATCTCAATTTTATTATAATTATACTCGAAACTTACAATCGTAACCTACAATTTACAATTTAAACATTTCTTCAAACACTTTACAGAAAGAAAAAAAAAAACTTGACTGTGCGAAGAGTAATTGATGATGGGAAAGTTTATACGAGTGACAGCAGTAAGAGCTGTCCTGATCATCTTGACCAGCTTGCACATATGCTTAATAATTCATTCACTACTTTCGGGGATACTCACAGCTGGATTCAAGGTCGAATGTAGGTCCTCTAAGGACTGTAATCATTTGATAAATTCCTATGATTTGATGTTGCATATTAACTAAGATTCGATCGACTCTGCGTGTGATAAACAGCTATAGAAGACTATCTCCTCTTCGCCTGTAGTCATTATCCTTAGCAAGCAACATCAACATGCTTCCTCCTACAAACTCACCGATCCTGATCATATGAGATTGGATCTTACTGCCACAAGTTTTGTTTTTTGTTCGTCAAAAAAGTGGATTGACTTGAATGCGGATAAAAGATAAGCATTTCGGGATAGAGACTATAACTTTAGAACAAAACCTGGAATATTAATTTGCTTCGATCTGATTTGTCTCCTTTAGCTTGCCAAATTTACTACGGAATTCAGCATTCAAAACCAAAGAGATGAAGGTACGGTTAGGGTAATCATGGGTTGGGCCATCAGTTTCGTGCAAGTGGACCACTGGCTTTTATTGGACAAAGACATGACAATGAGCTAGGTTGAGTCGGGTCTCTTGTTAATCAAGGATCATATTATTTGTTTGCGCTTAATTTGGGTCGATGTTAATCAAGTTTTAAGCCGAGCAAATATATCAAGTACCTTAAAATGACATTATTTTAAAATTTTTAATAAACATTTAACTAGACTCTCCAATTTGATCAAGCCAACCCTAGGCTTTTATAAAAATTTTGGCTCTTGATCATAACTCGGATCGACCCATTTTTATTATTATTGATCAGGTCTGACCTAACTTTTAGAAT
>JANQBM010000002.1:2487802-2504273 GCA_025594535.1 Erythroxylum domingense | reverse complement strand
TTTAGTAAATAAAATATTTCATAAAAATATATTATTAGTCATATTAATTAAGAATATAATGAAAAATAATACTTGTAATGAAAGTTATTAATGGAAAGTAAAATTTCTACCGCAGAAGTAGTTTCTTACCGCAACCCTTTTTCTGTTTATTGATTTCTGCGGTGATACCGCACTTTTTTTCAATTTTCGGTTGTTTACCGCAAATCTAAATATGTGACTGTATTTAAAAATTGCAGTGAATAAGTACTTATCTCCACCGCATCGCAAATCTAAACGCAACATAAACCAACCTTGTACTTTTTATAAGAAGGAGGGGTTGAGGGATTAAACCACTACAACAAACAGATAAAAAAGGGTGTGAGCATTGGGAGAAAGTAGATTGAGAACTAATAGCGATGCAACAATGGGAAGAGTTGAGGTTTTAAACAACTACAACAATCAGAGAAACAAGGGTGTGTGCATTTGGGAGGATGGAATTGACCGATTTAGGGATTTAATTTTGTTAAAACGATGCAAGAATGGAAAGGGTTGAGGAATTAAACAACGGCAACAAGTAGAGAAATAAGGGCGGGTGCATTTGGGAGGATGGAATCGACCGATTTAGGGATTTAATTTTATTAAAACGACGTAGTTTTAGTCATATTATAAAACGATATTATTTCATTAATCTTCATTACTTGTATTAATTAAGGCTAACGTGTTTTATTGATTAGGGTTCTTAGAACATGTAAGTCAGGTCACTAAAGATAATGAAAATATTAATGTCAGGCTACAATTAAAAAATTAAAATTTTGAATATTTAATTGTCACTTTTTAAAGTTTGGGTTGCAAAATTAGGCTAAGTTTATGATTTTTTTGTAATTAACCTAATTTACATCCATCAAAATTTCAAAATTCTTGTAATTTTACTTTAGAATTTTTTAATTTAATAATTTAAGGATAAAATTTTGTATATATGTCATTAATTAAAATTTATGTTTATATATCTTGATCTATATAAATAATAAGTTATTATAAAATATCAAATTGTATTATTAATTTAAATTGATAATTAATTTTCAAAAAGTTTTATTTGAATAGTTAATGAAATATAGAAAAGAGTAAAAGACATAGAACTTCCCAGTAATTTTTTTATTTTAAAATTTTTGAAAAACTTCTTTTTAATTTTCAAGTTTTTTTAGAAAAATCCCATCTGTTAGGCTATATTTAGTTCGACGTAAGGTTTTTAATAAAATGAAATATAATAAAATGGGATATAAATAGATGTAATATTAGAAAATTGTTGTTTGAGATAGATGAAATGGTTCATATGTAATATAGTGAAACGTTATTTGAAATAAAAGTTTATAATATAATATAATGAAAAGTTATTTTACATTTTACATTTTATTCTAAACCTCTCATATAGAAGGTTTCTCATTTTTACTGCTTAGGATGAAATGTGATATAATATGAAACCCTTTCTTCCATCTCATTCTATTATAAACCCTCATATCAAATGATGGAATAATATTACATTAGATCCTATTTTATTCCATTAATAAACCCTCAACTAAATATAATCTTAGACTTCTTTCAAAAAATAACAATAAAATGCATGTAATATAGTTATTAGATGTAGACTAATCAAACGTATTAATATAATAACTCAATTTAGTTCTTAAATCTGATTAAACTTAGCCTTAATGAGTTATTTAAGATAATTATAATAAATTATTATTTTATATCACATTTAAAATAATTTAGTTTGAATTTAAGAGATATATTGAAATCCTTGTGTAAGCAATATTTGATTAGTGTAAGAGTAATATTTATACCACGTGTATTCTATTATTATTATTATTTAATTTAAATATAAGAGAATTGATTTTTTTTTGGTAAACTAAAAATTAAAACATGATTAATTTTTGGATTAATACTTACGTGTTAACGGTTTCTCTTAAAATTGTAAAATAATTTATTTATTTAAAAATCTCACCAATTTTTTAAACATCCCTTTTTAAATATATATTACTTTTAAAATAGTCAAACACAATTGATATTCTACAAAACTGGAGAACATCCAATCCTACAAAATATTATGAATATAGAGATGTAAATAATATGATAAAAACGATTTTAACCAATACGTATCAATAGATGAATTAAGATATAAATAGAATTTAAATATGCTGGTGTACCTAAGTCAAGACTTCAAATTAAGTGCATAAGGATGGATATTAGGAAAGTAACATGGTTTATATTGCGAAACAAATGTTCAGCAAAGTCTAATTACTTCTTGTAAATTCCAGAGATTAAGGGACTTTTAGATTATTCGTTGTAAATCAAGAGAGAGCTAGAAGTTATTTATTAGACGTGTTCTCTAATTCTCTAACAATGGCCCCGCTCGAGCTCACCTCGTCTTTCATACATTATTTATTTATCTTAGACATGTTTCAAATGCTCAATCCTCGACCTTAGTTCCTACAAATGTCCATCTTTGGACCACACCTAAGAGCTTATTGTTTCGTTTTCCAACTTACTGGGTTGTCCTCATTTAGAGTCATGTAAAGACACTCCAGAGAGGAACCGTATATCTTATTATTCAGCTCAATTTTAAAATTCTGAAATTGGTATATCAAAAGATATTATGTAACATTTTAAAACAAGTTACGTGATCGGTAATTGATAATTAACAGTATTAATATTATAAATGATAAATAATATTAAATTTTAAAATGTTTTTATTCAATAATAATAACCACCAAACTTATAAACTAATTATATTGATTATTTAGTTGGTGCAATTTTAACTTAGAAGTCGAAATGTTTATGTGTAGTTTGAAGTCAATGCGTACAACTTATGCTATCGTCATCCAAAAGCTTAAAGCTTTAACTTAAAGTAATGATTTATGGACCTTTGAATTCTAAAATAGTGGGGTATGCGCTTATTGTTATTTTATGTATAGACTACAAGCAAAAGACATGTTTTTATACTATAATCAGAAATAATATGCTATCCATTTTCCACTTTCCTGATGACAAGAGTGGCCATGTAGGTTAGGATTTGTGGTTGCAATGCAAGCCCACAAGTGTACGACGAAGAGAGGGAATAATTAAGTAGGGACATGTAATAAAGAAAGTTAATGCACTATGCCTTAGACTACTAGACTTAGTTAACTTTATGAGATTAGTCCACAATTAGACCAAATTAACAAATTCAATTCCTTAATTATCAACAACATTTTCAGTAGAAGTTCTACTTTTAAAAAGGTCTAAAAATACATAGACTTACTCCTAAATAATAAAGATGTTGTTTATAATAAATTAGGATAAAAATTAAATAAATAAATAACTAATATATAATAAAACAAAAAGATAAAAGTAATAAAAATAAATATTAAATAATAAAGTATCAATAAAATAAAATAAAATAAAAATATGCATAAAGATGATAATAATTATAAAATAAAATAAAATAAATAAATAAATATGTACAAACAAAAATACATATAAAAATAAGTAATACAATAAATATAAAACAAGGTAAAGAACAAAAATACAAGATAAAATAAATAAATAAATACAAAAACAAGAAAGAAAAGAAGACAAGTAATTAAATAAAATATGCAAACTATTATAAAAAATATTTAAGTTAAATGACTTATAGAAAAGTACTACATATTATATATTTAGGTTAAATACATGACATAAACTTAAAAGAAAATATTTAAATTTAAGATTATTGGAGAAAAGTTTAATTTTCAAAACTTTACAACAACAACAACAATAACAACTTCAGTGTATAAAGATTCCTGCTTTGCGAGGGTCGGGAGAGGGACATTAATTTTATGCAATCTTTCCTTTATATTTTACAAAAGGCTACCTTCGTGACTCAAATTCGTGATTTTTTGGTCACAAAGAAGTAATTAAAAATATCAATATTTTAAAAACTAACTAAATAGAAGATTAAAATAATAAAATAAAAGGTTTAAAATTTTAATTAATATTAAACCGTTATAAAATTTGTATACAATAAAGATTGAAAAAACTTAAAATTTTAAAATGTGAACGAAGAAGAAAAGTATAATTATATATTAAAGAAATTGAATTTTAATTTAAAAATTATTAAATAAAAATTAATTATTTTTATTTATGAAAAAAACTTAACAAGAAAAATAGATATTGTTAGTTAGTTTTTTAATTATTAAATAATAAATTATTTGCGCCAATATTAGTTCCGGTAATGCTGTTTGTTTTTTGTCTTTATTATCCATGCTCCTGTATAAATAGACATGATCTTCGTCTCCCAGTCACAAGATCGAGCAAAGCAAAGGCCTGCTCTTTACTATAGAGGATCTACTTGACACCATTCTCGTAAAGAGGGAGAAAGAGAGAGAGAGGGACAGGGATGGTTTACATTCTTCTATATGTTCTAGTGTTCTTTATCAGTTTACTGTCACATATATTTAGAAGAAGAAACAATAAAGGATTGAATAAAGGAATTAAACTCCCACCTGGTTCATTGGGTTGGCCTTATGTTGGAGAGACTCTTCAACTCTACTCTCAGGACCCAAATGTATTCTTTGCAACCAAACAGAAAAGGTTGTGTATCCATTTCGAATCTCTCTTTTTCTCTCCGCAAATGATTCTATTTCTATTCTGCTTTCAATTGATTGTCTTGTTCATGGCGTTGTAGGCATGGAGAAATCTTCAAGACCCATATTCTTGGTTGCCCTTGTGTTATGTTGGCTAGCCCTGAAGCTGCTAAGTTCGTGCTGGTGACACAAGCTCATTTGTTTAAGCCAACGTATCCAAAGAGCAAGGAGCTACTGATTGGGCAATCAGCTCTATTTTTTCATCAAGGGGATTACCATTCACGTCTAAGGAAGCTCGTGCAGTGTTCGTTGTCTCTTGATGCTATTCGAAAGCTGGCTGTTGATATTTCCTCCATAGCAGCCTCCATCTTAGACTCATGGGAACATGGGAGTGTTATAAGCACCTTTCAAGAAATGAAAAAGGTTGGTTGTTGTTTTATCTAGTAATTTAATTCGATCGATAATCATTTAATATTAGTTAGTGCTATCACCATCCAATGCAAGCCCTCAAGAAATCTGTTCTTCACCACTGTGGTTCCAGTTTTCTTTTGAAGTGGGTGTATTGGCAATCTTCGGCCATTTGGAAGCTAATCATAAGGAAGAGTTGAAAAAGAATTACACCATCGTCGATAAAGGGTACAATTCCTTTCCAACAAGTCTTCCAGGAACACGTTATAGAAGGGCACTTACGGTAAGCATTTAGTTAGTACATTGCAAGTCGATACTTTCTTCTGCTTCTGAATTACTATTCCTCTTACACTGAATCGGTGTTCTTCAGGCGAGGAATAGACTCAGTAAGATTCTCAGCGACATCATTTGTGAAAGGAAAGAGAAGAAACTACTGGAACAGGATTTGTTGGGTTGTCTGCTGAACTCAAAGGGTGAGAAAGGAGAAGTCTTGACAGACGACCAAATCGCCGACAACATTATCGGAGTGCTTTTCGCCGCTCAGGATACCACAGCAAGTGCCATGACATGGATTGTCAAGTACCTCCACGACAACCGGAAACTTCTAGAGGCTGTAAAGGTATGATATGATCTAGAACAAGCCAAAAAACAAGGGGTGGATTGTCTAGAACATTGATACTAATCTATTTTCCACTTAATTATCTTTTTCCTGAAATTATTATGAATGGAAGATGTTGGCTGCATTTAACATTGGCAATAGTTAGTAAGTTTCTCCTTTTGAACAGGCTGAACAGAAGGCGATTTGCGAACTTAACGCTGAAGGTGGTCAAACGATAACTTGGAGCCAGACAAGAAACATGCCATTCACTCACAAGGTCTGAAATTTAGTATACCTGGAATAGTTTTAGCACTTTAAAGCTAAATACTAGTGGTCCAAGAGAATATGTATACTTTGTTTTTTTCCTGACCGGTGAAATATCATTGCATGAGTTGCTAACAAATGGTATACTATGGCCTGTTCCAGGTTGTGTTAGAGAGCTTAAGAATGGCAAGCATCATATCCTTCACCTTCAGGGAAGCCGTGGCAGATGTGGAGTACAAAGGTAAATAGAAATTAGAGTGGTAATCAAGTTGAATCTGCATTTGAAAGCATTTTCAGAATGCGACTGACAATGAATTTTGTGACAGGTTACCTGATTCCCAAAGGCTGGAAGGTAATGCCTTTGTTCAGGAACATTCATCACAATCCAGAATATTTTAGTGATCCTCAAAATTTTGATCCCTCCAGATTTGAGGTAAGAGTCAAAGTTTCTGGCTGACAGAATCTTCACTTTCCCTGTCTTTTTGTCTTCAAAAGCAAAGCTCACTCATTTTCCAATCGTGTAGGTTGCACCAAAACCCAATACGTTCATGCCATTTGGTAGTGGAGTTCATGCCTGCCCAGGGAATGAACTTGCTAAGTTGGAGATGCTTATCATGATCCACCATTTGGTCACCAAATTCAGGTATTTATCAAAACCATAAAATTGTATGGTAACAATCTCTGATTTTTAAACCACAATGAGATTTACTAAACATCTGTTTGTGTTCCTGTTTTTGGTTGCAGATGGGAAGTGACAGGATCTGAAAGTGGGATTCAATATAGACCATTTCCTGTGCCTGTACATGGACTTCCTGCGAGATTTTGGAAAGAATCTATCACCTGCTAGCCATATTTTTCTCTTCTTCTGCTGACTAAATTATAATTGTATCTCATTTTTCTAATTTTTTCTCATTTTTAATCCTTATTAAAAAGGGTCAAATTAGCCATTATTCCTAGCTGCAAATTCAAGTGGGGAGTGGGGATAACAATGCTTCTTGTTATTTTTTTTCTATATAAAGCCTGATATTTATTCTACCCCATTTGTATTTTGATTGTATCTTTAAAATTTATCTTCAGGGTGTAATATTTTATAATGATTCAAGTTGAACCAAAGAAAAGATATGTATCCACATCTTATTTTCTTTTTTATTTTTTCATTTCTCTGGACTGGAATGAACCCCACAAAAATTTGAGATTTTGACTAATCTCATGTTCACATATACCACGAGTCTGATAAGGAAGAACGACCATGCTTGCTTGCCCATCCTAAGGGCCATACTCAGAGGCTGCTAGATAGCCACTTGTTTAACTTCTATTGGTTTGTTTGGAAAGAACTCATCGTTTCCATAGACAAAAATTGGATTGGTTGGTCGGCTTTGGTCTGAAGAGCACCCCAAAAACGAACAGAGACCTTTGTTGCGGTGGTTAACCTTTTTTTCTTATCTATACCATCACATCCACATATTTTTTAAATTTTTAGGAAAATATATAGTTGAGATGATACAAATTATCTAGAACAGAAGATCTGTTCCTTTGTTGCGAGCTACCTGAGTCATGCTTGATTTTGGATTTGGACACAACTAAGATGTGGCTACCAGACACTCGAAATCCTTAATACTGGTAAAGAGTAATCTAGTCACCAGTTCATGATGATATTTTGAACAAGTTTAAGAGACCTTGTCGCGGACAAATCATTGCAGTGGCCAATTACCTTGGCCACATGTAAGAGCTGTGCACTAAAATAATCTCCGCTAATGTCATCCTTCATGTGTTGGAAGCCCATGTCTTCACTTTCTGTTTTCACCAAAACCAGAAAGCATCCTGGATAACAATTATAAATGTTCAGACTCAGGAGATTATTTTCCGGACGGTAACGAGATTATCTTGTAATTCAACTCACCGTTCACTCTTTTCAAGTTACGGGGAAGGAGATTGGGATTGATGCAGCGCGAAAATGCAGTACTCTAATCTAAAAATACAGAAAATGCAGATTTAATCTAAGATTTACAAAGAACTCAAAAGGTAGGTAAAACATTCTTTCGCAATACAATAAAAAAGTATTTATATGAGTTATAATGGCCTAAAACCTAATAATAAGGATAAAAATGTTCTTGTAGTCATAATAAAAGTAAAACACAATAACTAAATAAATAAATAGAATCTAACTTGTAAAATACAATAATTAAAGCTCTACATCAGTCCCCTCCACTTGTAAAAAACTTGACCTCAAGTTATGCTCTAGATAACCTAACTTGTACTCCGATAAGTAGGAGTAAATATCCGCAATATTAAAGGTTAGATTGATGTTACCCATCCACGAAGGTAGCTGAATGACTTACGCATTGTCATTAATTTTCTTCAGGATCTTGAATGAATCATACTTCTTGGCCTTCAACTTTTGGTGATGTTAAGTAATCCGCTTCTTGTGCATAAACACCATTACTTCTTCTCCCACCTCAAACACTTGATTCTTCCTACGTGGGTCCACATTAGCCTTATATTTTGCATTAGCTTTTTCAAGTCGTCCCTTCACCTCAACTTGTATTTCTTATGTTTCTTTAGCAAACTTGGCTGCACTCGCATAGATGTTAACATTTTTAGGTAATTGAATAAGGTCTAGTGCATGATTTGGTACCTTAGTGTAAATCACAAAGAATAGAAATCGACCGATAGAATTATGGATAGCATTATTGTAGGCAAATTCAGCTTGTGGGATAAGAAAAATCCCAATTTTTTGGCTTATCGTGACAAATACATCACACTTAATTACCTAGAATCTTATTCACCACTTCAGTTTGTCCATCGGTCTGTGGGTGAGCTGTGCTACTATACTTCAAGGATGAATCAAACATAACCCATAAAGTTCTCCATAAATGACTCAGAAACTTAGTGTCTCTATCAAAAGTAATTGATTTTGGAACCCTATGGAGCTTTACCACCTCTCGGAAGAATAGTTTAGCAATGGTTGTCGCATCTGCTATCTTCTTACATGGTAAAAAGTGCGCCACCTTAGAGAATCTATCGACTACCACGAAAACTTAATCCATGTCTCTTTGCGTTCTTAGTAAACTTAGTACAAAGTCCATGGAAAAGTCTTCCCAAATATTATCAGATACAGGTAATGACATGTATAAACCTGCGTTTGATGCATGAACTTTATAAGTTTGGCAAATCTAGCACCTAGAAACAAGAGCAACATTGTCTCTCCTCAATTTAGGCCAAAAATACCTTTTACGCACCTCCTCAAGTGTTTTGTCTCTGCCCAAGTGTCCAGCTAACCCTCCTCCGTGTAAGTCTCTAATTACCTTCTCCCTTATTGATGTCCGCGGGAGGCACAGTTGGTTACCTCTCATAAGGAATCCATCATGAATGTGGTAGTCTTTATACGACTTCTCTCCTTGACAAGTTTGTCATATTCCTTTGAAGTCTTCATCGTCAGCATATAAGTCTTTCAAGTATTCGAAACCTTTAATCTTAACTGTTAGTGTTCTGATCATGGCTACTCGTCGACTCAACGAGTCTGCCACTACATTGTTTCTCCCAGCTTTATGGATAAGTTTATAGGGAAACTTGTCAATATAAGCTGACCATCTAGAATGCATCTTGGTCCTTAACTGCTTCTGACTTCCCAAATACTTCAATGTTTGGTGATCGGTGTAAAGAATAAACTCCTTTCCAATTAAGTAGTGCTCCTATATCTTCAAAGCCCTCACAATGACGTAGAACTCCTTATCATAGGTAGCCCATTTTTGCCTTGCCTCGCTTAGTTTCTCACTGAAGTATGCCACAGGCTTTTCTCTTGGGATAATACTGCCCCGATACCTATCCCACTTGCATCACACTCCACTTCACATAACTTTTCAAAGTCTAGTAAAGCTAGGACTGGTGTTGTATATAGTTTCTCCTTAACAACAGCGAAGCTTTGTTCTTGGTATTCTTCCCATCTAAACTTCCTTTTCTTCAGGTAATCTGTAATAGGAGCTACAATGCTGCTAAAATTCTTAATAAACCTTCTATAAAACATCGTCAAATCATGAAAACTCCTCACTTCGTCAACAGTTCTCGGTGTAGGTCAATTTCTAATGGCCTTTACTTTATCTTCATCCACTCGGATGCCATCTTTTCCTACAGCATATCCGAGGAATAGTAAATTCTCCAATATAAATAGGCATTTATTCAAATTGGCATATAATTGATTTTCTCTTAAGACCTCGAATACATGCCTTAAATGTCACACATGCTCTTCAATAGATCTACTATAGATAAGAATATCGTCAAAATAAATAACCACAAACTTACTGATGAAAGGTCGCAACACCTGATTCATAAGATGCATAAAAGTGCTAGGAGCATTGGATAATCTGAAAGGCATGACCAACCACTCATATAAGTCATTCCTTGTCTTGAAGGTCGTTTTCCACTCATCTCTAGGCCTTATTCTTATTTGATGGTATCCAAGCCGAATATCAATTTTAGAGAAAATAATGGCTCCATTTAGCTTATCCAACATATCATCAAGTCTCGGAATGGAAAATTTATACCCAATAGTGATTTTGTTGATCGCTCTACTGTCAACACACATCTTCCAACTCCTATCCCTTTTTGGAATAAGCAATGCTGGCACTGCACATGGACTTATACTCTCCCGAATATGGCCTTCACTTATCAACTCCTCTACTTTCGCTCGTAAAATATCATTCTTTTTTGGGCAGATCCTATAATGAGGCAGATTAGGCAAGCTAGCTCCTGGAATCAAGTCAATATGGTGCTGGATATCGCGCATAGGTGGTGATCCCTCTGATAAATCTCTAGAGTCACATATGCAGACTCCTCCAATATAAATTGCACTTCTTGAGGTACCACAGACTCGGGCTTGTTTTCTACTAGCTCTTCCCCTTTAACTAATAATAGATGCACCTCTTTTGTTTCCTTCATCTCATCCTGATACTTTCCAATAGAGAAAGTCACTTTACACCGTTCTTTTATCAGAATCTGTCCAACCTCCTTGATTCACTCAATACTATAAGGATCTGGATGTGGCTCGGTAGTCAACTTTAACTTTTTCATAGTAGCTGCACTTATAATATTTTCCTGACTCCCTCCATCAATGATCAACTCATATAAATTCCCTAGCATCAAATACCTCATATGGAAGAGCTTATGTCTTTGCAAATTACCATATTCTTTACGGGATATCATCAGTCTTCTGACGACACACACATACGCCTCCTCATCCTCTTTTCCCTGTTGTTCCCAACCATCACCTTCGGGCCCACACACTTCCTCTTCATCATCATCTTCTTCTTTTTCTACCATGTTTATTGCTCTCCTTTTTAGACACTCATTAGATTTGTGTCCTGGCTCGCCGCACCTGTAACACTTTGATGTAGCTGGTTTAGTATACGGATTGGCGATTTTGGAAGTTGTTGGATCTACTTTGTTTGAGCTTCCCCCATTAGTGCTTCCCTTGCCAACATTATTTCTCGTAGGGGTTGCAGTAACTACCTCCTTTCCTTTATCGCCTAGACTCTTCTTAACTGTATAGTGCTTAAACTCTCGTTGCTTTTCATTCAGTATAGATTAAGCTTTCATAGCTAAATTTCTCGCATCTTGCACTGTAAGTACCATATGGATTCCTATCTTCTCCTTCATATTCGATCTCAACCCTCTCAAGTAGTGTGAGGCTTGTTGAGGTTGAGATTTAGACAACTGGTTGCGAGCTACCAACCTCAAAAACTCTGTTGTATATTCATAGACGCTACGACCGTCTTGATGGCATTGATAGATACTTGTCGAAAATATACTGCTCATAATCTAACGGTAAGAATCTCCCTCTAAACAATTGCTTCATCTTCTTCTACGAAGAAACCGGATTCTGCCCTTCTCTCCTTCTTGATTCCCACAACTGCTCCCACCATACAGAAGCTCCCCTCTTTAGAGGGTAGGCCACCAAATTCACTTTCCTATCTTCTCGAATCTTCGTATAATCGAAGAAGCTCTCTACCTCCGCTAACCAATCAAGAAAGCCTTCAATATCCAGATCTCTGCTAAAAGATGAGATATCTACCTTAAGTTTATATTCATAGTCTCCTCTCTGTCTTGGATGGATGACTTCTTCCTCATCACTAGAACTATTTTCATTATTCGACGATGCAAGATTTTGAATCTGATGATGCCTCGCAGGGTCACCTTCCCTAACAACTGGTTTCTCAATTCTTCTTGTAATGTCTCCTCGCAACAATGCTTGCAACTGGTCTTAAATCAACGCCAGCTGCCATTCTATATTGTGAATTGACTCCCAAACTTCTGGTAACCCACGAATGTCATCATTGGTGTTGGCTATTGTCAGACAAACAAACTTTGGGTTTTCAAGGCTCTGATACTATCTGACGCAATGCAAAAATGCAGTACTCTAATCTCAGAGTACAGAAAACGCAGATCTAATCCAAGATTTACAAAGAACTCAAAAGGAAGACGAAAACCTTAAGAGAAATATAATATTTTGATTGAAAGTAGGCAAAAGGTTCTTTCAAAATATAATAAAAAAATATTTATATGAGTCATAATGAACTAAAACTTAATAACTAAGATAAAAACGTCTTTGTAGGCATAATAAAAGTAAAACACAATAATTAAATAAATAAATAGAACCTAACTTATAAAACACAATAATTAAAGCTCCGCATTAGAGATGGCTTACTCTTCCTAAATATCGGGGAAGAAGACTGAAAAAGATGAGGCTGGACTGGTATGTTTATGTTCAGTTGTACAAGACTAGACTGCGTTCTTAATCTAATGGGCTTCAAGCCAGCGTCTAACAAGCATCTCAAGCAGTAGACCTTCCTTTGTGGTAAAAATTGCAAGTTCAGAAGACCGTTTAAATAATTTCAATGGTAAAAGCTGCAACTAATAATCATAGGAAAACAAACTAACGGGTATATTTATATATGCAAGATTAAAGTTTTAATCATGCTATAGGGAGCAATGATATAATGATAATCTTAGTTTACAAAATAATGGCATCGTAATAACGTCTTCAACAATTAATTTCAATTTTTATTAAAATTTTCTAACAACACAACAATAAACTTAATAGTCTTATTACATTTCATGTTCAACATCACTCCATAAAATAAGCATTTTTGGCATCAATGAACTAAATTAGGTGTCTTGTGATGTAGATGATGCATATTTGGTAATGGCAGCTGTAATTCTCTCTTTATCTCTGGTAGGAAAGGCTTCCAACAAAATTCCATCTTTATAGAAGTGGAAAAGAGGCACTGTCTGCATCAATTCAAGTTAGCTAACGTTAATTATCATACCAAGAGAAGGTACGATCTTAGACATCTCCTCCTGAAATAACAGAATTCTGAACTCTGCTACATTACCCTGATTCGCAATCGGTCCGCAGTCTCAGACCGCTCATCATACTCATCGAAAACCTGCCAAGAGTAGCACAAAGAGAACCTGATTCTTGTTTAAGTTACATTAACATAACATTCTAATACTATGTAGTTTGTAAAAGAACTCATGGTTAAAAACTGATGGTAAAACACGACAAGCCTGATCAATGCCCTGAAGAGTCCAAGACAGACAATAAATCAACATTTCAGGTTGGTATCATTCTTTACTTCATGTGATTGTACACTTTATTATTCAATAACTGATCACAGTTTTCCTGCTCTTTTGTTTTCTTGGCTGTGTATCTTACACATAAGTTAAGGATAATCTCCAAACATTCATGCGCATTCGTTGATTACTGTTGACGCATTAACGATTCTGAAAACTGGGTAAATTCGGGTCAGTTGATACTCACATTATGCTTTAAGAAAACTACAGAAGCCTGTTCATCACCAGAAGTCTTGCATAATTTGGAAAATCCCTGCTCGATATATTTGCAGCTTCCACAAGATGTTCGATAAAAATCCACCACCACTAAAGAACTAGTTTCTTTGGCCTTTTCCAGGATTGAATAGAACTCCTCATCGGTCTTAAATTCCCTAACACAATCCACAGGACAGAGATCGTCATCTTCGGCAGATAATTCACCTGAATTTTCACCTGCCATTCCTTTAATTTTTCCAGGTAGAGAAGTGTCGTTGTCCTTCAGAAAACCCTGGCACACCCATTTAGTGATAGGACGAATATCAGGTCTCTTAAAAGATAATTTCGGATTACTTGGATTGCGACCAGTGCTTGGAAGTATGTAAGGAGTTCTATGGTGAAATTGTCTTTCAGGATTTATTCCAAAACCGAAAGCGCCCTTGGAATTGAGTATATTCTGCTTTTGCATTGCAACATGCGAGGATCTTCCAAAATAGTAATCGGTAGACTCTATAAACCTTATATTGTGCTTCAAATGAAGAAAATCTTAGAACAGAAATAGAAGTAAGCATCAAGTGATTTATTTTCCTGATGTTCCACTTCATGCACCTTTTTCTTATTCCATCATCTCAGACATTCAGTACTTGAACAGTTAAAAAACCTGAAACATCAGATTCATCAAACAGTTTAACATAAGATGCATACAAAGTAATTCAAACGTATCGTTTTAGAAAGCTACAGTCTTGAGTTGTTCTCTCCGTCGAAAAGTCCCCGATACATGTTCATACATGCAAATCAAAAAGTTCACACTCACCCGACGCTAGTTCCGATTCCAACAGTAAAATATAGACAGGAGGGACATTTAGCATAATCTCGTAAATTTTTTTCTGAAATGGGGAAAGTGAACACCGAAAACTGAATATATTACCTCCAGCAGTTGAGGGGGGAGTGTTCGGGCACTTCTGCCATATCCAGCAGGAACCGAAGAAAGCTTCGAATGAGCAGATGACACGAAGTGCCGTGTCCACATACCCATATCCTATCCGAAAGACCTCTAAACTTGTTTAGTTAATGTGTGCTGATCACAATTTTTCTTATTTATTCAAGCTTAACCCAAATCGATTCAAGCCTGGCCACGATCAAATCTAAACTACAATATACCAAATCAGTATCTTTTGCTTGTAATTCCTTTTCTCCGTCACTTCCTCCATAGTCTGGGATCTATTGGGCTATTACAGTACTCCATAGACCCATCATTACATGGGTAAACAACAAAAGGAGCCCAACTTTATTCTTTTACCCGTAGCTTCTTCAATTGGCATTTCAGGTTCAGCACTCGGTAGACGAGACAAATGATGTTGGACTGAGTCCCATGAACATGGTAAAACAGAAACAAATATTTATGGCTGTGTTTTACTTGCTTGTTACATCCAGAAAATGTAATGAGAAAACAAAAATAGGGATATTATCAAAAGGAACGAAGAACACCCTTTCCTTGTTTGGTTAAAAAACAGGACACTGTTTAATGAGAATTGAGTATAGCGGAAACAAGGACAACCGGACAAGTGTTTGGTCATATATAACAAGATAAAGCTAAATGAGCCGTCTCTATCTATTAACTATATTACTACGAGTACCGATTGATACTAATAAACAAAGGTTCGTTCCTTAATCCTTTTTGCCCTAAGTTTTATGACAACGTGCTATGTCAAGTTGGCAAAAACGGTTCAATCCTACAGCAATAACAATAATAATTTAGTAAAAAGCGCGCTAGAATGCAAAAGTTCAAAATTACACAACATTATTCTTAATATATATAAAAATGAAATAAATAAATTTTAATAAAAGATACATATTAAAATAATAAAGTAATAATAATTAAAAATAAATTTAAAATTAGACTCAAAATAAATAAATAAATAAATAAAAATAATTACATACAAATAAAAATATAAAATAAGCAATTCAATAAATAATACAGTAAATACATAACAAAGTAGAGAATAAAAAATAAAATAAGTAAATAAATACATAAAAAAACAAATAAATAAAATAAACTCGTTATTACAAGAAAATGTTTAGGTTAAGTAAAAAAAATACTTAAGCTAAATAACTAAATGAAATAATTACAAATTAAAAATTTTACCTAAATACGAAACATAAGACAAAAAAAATACCTATTTATGCGAGATCCTTTACTTGTATTATAGTACGTTAAAGTTTTTTATTAAGAATCACATTTTCGGTATGTTTCAATACCTCTCATCATGCCCATCGGGTTACTCTTACACCTTCTTTTTTTTTCTCTTATAATTCTTAAGTACAATTCTCTCGTATCTTTTTATTAAAGCGTTATGATATTTAATCTTAACATATCTAAATTACCTAACTCTTATTTCTCTTAAATTTTTATTAATATTAGTCACATTTAATTTATTTCTTAACCTTATTTTTTTAATAATGTTACATGTCTAATGGAGCATCATCATTTCCACCGATATTAATTAACTTATGACTATATACATATTGATATGCCAACATTTCGCTCTATAGGTAAAAAACAGTTTAATCCAATTTGATAAAATATGAAATTAATAGATCAACATGATTCGAGTTAAAAGTACCCATCTAATTACTTATGTCAAAATTAGGTTAATAACCGACTTGTAACTTGTTACCCTTTTTTTTTTTTTTTTACCATGAAACCTTCCTGATCTGTTTCATGCCTGTAGGATTCTTTTCTTTGTCACCTTGGTGTCATGTAAGCCCACGTTCTTAGTACCGAAGAAAGGGGATCAAG
>JANQBM010000002.1:2408760-2436828 GCA_025594535.1 Erythroxylum domingense | reverse complement strand
TTTGCTTCCAAATTTTGGAAACGCCTGACTGCGAACTTTTAACCTGCACAACCCATTTATGCAATACGTTGCACACATATTAATAATTTTGCATAATTATAAGCATTCATTTATGCACATGTGTGTCTATGGAATATGTACGATGAATGTTCATGACAATTCCGGTATCAATCCATAAATTTAACCCGAAAGTTTTCCAAAAATAATCAATTCATATTCTTTTAATCGGTCCCCTCACTTTGATTCAATCCCTCATTTTCAAGTTAATCTCAAAAATCCACAAATTCACATGGAGAGGTGAAAGAATGTTTTAGAAACCCAATGCTTCGAAAATCAGGTCAATCAGAGGTTGGATGCAAAAGTTAGAAGCAAAAAAATGGCAAAAAGGGTCAGATGGGAAAAATTAAAAATGGGCCGCTCGCACTCGTGAGGGCATCGCGGCAGCGAGACGAGTGCTGAAAGCGCGCGCTCTCACGATCGCGGGCTCTCGCACTCGCGAGGAGTGTGTAGCGCACTCTCCCTCGCGCCCGCGAGCTCCCATGCTTGCGAGGAGCGCTTAGCGCGCTCGCCCTCGCGCTCGAGAAGAGCGCGTAGTGCACTCGCCTTGGCTCTCCCGAGCTTCCTTTCCTACTCTGACTGCCAATTTTTTTTTCTCATTTGTTCTTCTTCCAAAATACGTAAGTTTTTACTCAGGAGTCTAAATTTGACAAATTTGGTATCAACAGAAAGATAACAGAAATACTTACAATTCCCATGAAGGACTCAAAGACAAATTCCACCACTATAGGGGGTCAACATTCACTTCAAAGTATCTATCCTGCAAATCTCATCCTAAACAGTAACACAACTTCTAAAAAATCATAACTTCCTATTCCATTGCCCAAAAATTCCATGTTTTATATCAATGGAAAGTTCAGAATACATTCTACAATTCTCATGAAGAACGTGGAAGCAAATTCAACCTCTAAAAAGGTCAAATTAGCAATCAAAGTTTCTGCCCCCATAATTTCACCCTAAACTACATCCAAACTTCAAAAATTCATTACTTTAAATTCCTACATCCAAAAATAGCATATTACATATCATTGAAAAGCTAAGAAATTCCTCTATCAATTTAAATAAGGATACTTGACCCAATTCAAACCATAATAGTCCAGAATTTGCCTCAAAGTACAGTACTCACAAAACCTACACACATGGGCATTTCCAAACACAAAGCACATTAATATTTGGAATAACATCCAAAGTCAACAGATCATAACTTTTAACCCCGATATCAAAAAATGTCATACTTTATAGCGATAGGAAGCTAATAAGGAAATATAAAACTTTTATGAAGAACAATTTAGCAAAATCTGCCTAAATCAACCCAGAAAAATTTTCAAAGTTTCAGATCACAAAAATAAAGTTCATCCCTACACCCTTTCTCACATTCTAGTCCAAATTTGGAACTCTTCAAGCCAAAATTAAACATCACTTCCTTCACAAGAATTATAGCCAAACAACTCTAGTTTAATTCAAGCCGCACTTCATCTCAATTTCATAACCATATAAAAAGTTATGACAAAATCATTGAAACATACTCAAATAAAATTTTCCATATTTTTATCCTAACTCTTCTCCTACCTCTTCCACACCATTACCTTACTCACACACTACTCAATTCACTCAATATTTCAACCACAACAAAGTCAAAACCTCTACTTGAACATTAACCTACAACATAGCATCAACACACACTAAATCATTTTCCTTTTTATACACTCATTTAACATCCTTATATTCAATCTAAAACAACTTTTATTTACCTACACCACCTTCAACATCATTCATCCTCAATCAAACAAGAATCCATACCCATATAAGTAAAACAAAATTTCCATGAAATTAATTCACATAACATCACAATTAATTCTTTTAACTAACAATTCATGATATAAAACACAATTCTTACCTACTTCAGCTTCCACTTCTTCAACTCTTCAAAAATTCCACAAATTCTCTACCTCCCAAACCATACACGATCATCTTTCATGGAGGATTGGGTTGGGTGTTTTAATAGGAAAAATGACGAGAACACAAAAATGGAAGTAATAAGTTAAAGATGAGAGCTGGGTTCATTGTTGATGGAAGTTGGTGAGAAAATCGTGAAGTGAAGAATAGAAGGGATGAAGAAGATGAGAGTATATCTTACAAATAAAAGAAAATGGGGACATGGTCTTTTTAATTGGACAATTCGTGAGAGTTAAACACATGGAGAGTAAATTAAAGACCTAGTGGGTGGTGAGTTTCATGACACTTGCCACTTAAAGAATCAAATATATATATCTTTCTTATTTTGATACTCCATAATATGTAATAATTAGTCCATTTGACTCCCAATTTCTAATCCAATTGTCTCTCAATTTTCAATGACATTTTTCATTAAATCCCAAAGTCATTTACAAAAATTTCTACTACTATTTGACTCTTAATTCTACTTCTTTTCATCAATTGTTCTGCCACTTGACATTTTTCCTTGTCCAGAAATTTCTGGAAAAGATTTCCCCGAAATTTCCAGAAAATTTTCTAAAATTCACTAAAAATTCTCAAACCTCAATGACCCTCTCTATGTCAAATTTTCAAGCACACAAATTACATTTTTCATACCAATCACATTTAACAAATATACTGGGAAATGTCATGAATGCATGTACAGTTATTTTCATGTGCAAAATTCACTATTTACTTGTATGCGTATGTATGAACATGTCAAGACAATTCTAAACACCCATGGACCACTCAAAATTACTATTCTATCCTTCCCATCGGTGATGGGATGTTACAACTCTCCCCTCCTTAAAAAAAATTTTGTCCTCGAACTTAAATTCGGATTAAGGAATAAAGCAGGGGTACTGTTACCTCGTATGCTCCTCCGTTTCCCATATAACTTCACCACTCGAATACTTCCTTCCAAAAAGCCACAGTTGACAGTTTCAATAGGCCTCTCAATCCCTTGTTTAGATATCACACTTTCTTAATTATTTCCCTGATGAGTTTCAGATTACTCAAATTTTCACTTCCCATCTCAACAACACATATATCGAATCATAGTAATACTAACCATATCTATATAACATTGTGTGAATCTGATAACCATAAACAACTCACAATCCATAGTCCTATTATCGCCATAGTTTCATATGGACCACTTTATGTCAAACTTAGTTTCCCCCTATTTACATCTTTATCTCCATCTAAGTGCGCCTTGGTTAAAAACAAGCCATCTTTTTCACTTCTCATTAGTGTTAATCCACTTACCTTGCAATTCTTTCCCAATATATTCCGTAACTTCAATGTGATCCACCAAAAATTCATTTGTCTTCCAAAAGCCACTTTATTCTGATTCTAGATTCATTTCGCTCATTAATATTGTCTCAAATCAATTATGGCCTTCAACCACTTTTTCCATATCCTCTTCATTTCAATGTAGGGGCGATCGGCTCCTTTTTTATCATACGACCCCTTATACACTATTGTAATGGTATGGTCAAGATAACGACTGATATACCTGCAGTCAATTTGAACGATACATTAATCTCATGTTCCTATGAACTCCAAAATATAAGCTTTACACTTGTCTCCAAACGTGTAATCCCTCGGTTCTTCATTCATCACCAACAATTGCTCTTTCAATGTACTCTTACTAGGACATATAACTTCGATTGTTTCTTGTGTTTTCTCTAACAATGCTTAATCCAATCATAAATATCATTTACTCGAAAGTTGGATCTGTTTTCAACTCCCCGATAAGGTTCACAGGTTTTAGTTCCTCGATTTAGGCCTTGTCAGTCCTTTTAGACATAATTGATTTTAAATTTCAATGCAGCCAGTACTACTTCATTTCGCCCCATAATTTAACTCGACATTCTATTCTCTTTATTACATTAGGTTCGGTAATCTCAATATCTGAATTCGTGTTCTTCTCTTATTGAATTTTCTATTCAATGCATTAGATTGCAACACTAGCCTTACTGGGAAATATTTATTTGCACAATCCTTTCGAACTCAAAAATTATCTCGATCTTTACTGATCTATATATTCATATATATATCCCAAATGTTTCTGTATATATATATACTGTCTCCAAATTTCCAAAGCAATTTCAATTGCAGCAACTTTTAAACCATGTATCAAATTTCAGCTCATAAGGCTTTAGCTGTCTCTATGTATCCAAAAATCACTTTATGATGTTACAACAATTGCATCTTAATCTCTAATGGGAAACTTTGATATATACTGCGAAATCTACAAATCCAATGATATAATTATCATTGATGTTTTACTTCCTTAAAATTCTTTTTACAATTATCAGTCCATATGCTTGACACATTTTTCCTCAGAAATCTCGTCAAAGGGCTAAGATCGGTAAAAACTACGCCTTACCAGTCTCTGGTAGTATCCAACATACAGCTAGTTCTAAAGAACCCTAAATCTCGCATACGTTCCTGGAAATTTCTCACTTTATCATCACCTGTACTTTTCTTTGGGTCCCCAAATATTCCATGATCAGATATGATACAACCCACATTTTATTTGATCAAGCTAAGATTCATTCGCATTTAAACTTGGCATATAATTATTCCTACTTCCATAATCTGTAAGATTTCCTCAAGTATTCAAAATATCTTCTCCACTTTTCAAGCACATTCGATATATCATCTATGATTATAGTCACTAATCAATCCAAACAAAATTGAGACACTTTATTCTTCAATACTATAATACTGTCAGGGGCATTGTTAACTCCAACAATTATATCCAAATTTCCTTGTACCCATAAGTTGTTCTCTTAATTCTTTAGGAACCTGTTTCCCCTATGGGGTAGTATTATCTCATGAAATTTTCAATTTCCTACTTGACTTATCTCTCTCGAATAATTTTCTCCATTCTTTAGTTTCCCTTAGATTTCACATCGACTTATTCTAAGGTCTTCTCATTCATACCAGTTCCTTCATATATTCCAATTTATTTGCAAACTTTAATTCCTATGTTGGTAACACATTCATCAGATATAATTTGTATCTCCTAGAAACTTTGCACCGAATATGATGTGGACCCCAGTTCTCCACATCTTAACAATAGTGTTAACTCAAATGCCAAAAATCCACTCACATATTTGAATACTATAACCCAAACAAAATGCATAAACTCTCAGTAGCATTTGCTACCTCATGCTTGGGCCTTCACTAAGGATATGACTCCAATATTCACTTTTGGTCTCACTATTTATTCATTTCAGATTTGTTCCTTCATTGATCATTCTTACATTGAATTAACCGGCTTATTGACCCTCTCTGTTGTGATTTTTTTTGGTACTAACCTCGATATTGTTTATGAAATCCTTATCAATCAACTATTCTCTATGATTACTTATTAGTCATTCTTAGTGCCTCGAGAAGATCAATTACAACCTTTCATAATATCTTAATAAGATAAATTTATGCCACACCTTATATGATCAGAACATCCTTTATAATAGGGCTCAATAAGGCAATAAACAAATTTGTTTCCTCTACTACCTTAGCATATACCATCAAAATCTAGAGATATATTTATGTCAATTAACCAATTAATAACATCTGCTAATGATACTTGAATTCTACTCGATTCCAGACAACATTTCTATCTTTGTTCCTGCCTACAAGTTGGTGTATCTCAACACGATCGTGACATAATCCTATTTTTGTTAGGCCACTATCGTGCCCTGCACTTTTCGCCTCTCATTATCAAACATACTAACACAATTTTTTTCTCTCTAAGTTTTCCAACACTTACCTCTTCTGAGGCTACCTCATTTTGATAATGAATCAACTACCATATTGAGTGCATCAATTCTTCTCATTTGATTCGTCATCTTCTTCTTGATCTCCTTCATACATAAAATCCTCTATTATATACATTTCTTTTTTTTCCTTACTACACATCATTCATCTTTTATAAGGCCATTTATGACCTTTTATTCCTCCTCCATTTCCATCCCATTTTCCTATTGTCAATATGTAGATCCTCAATCCATGCAAAATTAGAGGTGCAGAATCATCACAAAATTCTAATCTCAATAGCACAGGCGTATTATTACACTAAAGTCATAGAAAAATTTTATTTTCTTTCAACTTGACGTGTACACTTTAAGTCTCATCATTCCTGTTTATATCACTTCTTTCCTCAATCAGTCCACGACAGTGTATTCATATTTATTTCACATTCGAGGATAAACCACCATAGTATAATATTGATGTCATATTCGATAATACATCACCAATACAAATGTGTTGGACCTTTATTTGTCATATCTCACCACATACTATCTCTCATTTCTTATTATCCACAAACTTTCTTGTTCTCACATTAAGACAGATCATCATTCTCTTCACTATTTCTATCTGCTCAACTCTTGACAAATGCTCATGCTTGTGATGCATACTCATGGGACTCATACTAGGGATCAGTTGCTAAAGTCTGCTATGACACGTCAAAAATGCATGTAATTTGACATATATTTCAAAAATGCCCATAAAAGATAGTAATTCTGGGCTCTGATACCACATATGTAACACCCCACTCCTGCAAGACCCACACCTGACATCGATGGAAATATCCAAGTCCGTATCTTGCAAGGGTGGTGTGCTAGAGCACTAAAACAATCAGAAGTCAGTATAAGTATCATTTTTTTATAATCGCAAATTAGGGCCTTTTTCTTTTAACCACGACATAAAGTGCAAAAAGTGATAACCAAATCGGTCCCCCTCTATTCGCAAACTTTTTCAAATATAACAATACAAGTAACAGAATTTTCAATAGCCATTTGGGCCCATTACAAATACAAAACATTTCCAATTTCAAAAATTATTACCTACCATAATATTCAATTACAAATGATGCAAAAATTTGCGGAATATACAATTCAATATAAAATAAAGAAATACAATGCAGACGCGAACTGATCCCAACCTTTTCTTTCACTCACATGCAATAGATATACTCCCGCAGCCTAACGGGGTATTCTTTTGAGTCCTAAAAAATAATTGCAAATTTTGGGTGAGTTTTGCGAACTCAATGAGTGACCATCATCGATGGCTCACCCAGTCACATAACACATAAATCACATTCATAACATTTCATAATCAATATAATTTAATCAGTCGTATTGTGCATATGCAGTGTGTATGAACTCACTTTTCATTTGTTACTTTGTTGTGACCGAGTGCCTAAACTGTCCTGTCCCATATAAGGCTCTTTGATAATTGTCCCATACAGGGCTCATTAAACGTTGAGCCTGAGGCTTTGAATCACTTTTTAGCTCGAGGCTCTTTTTCACTCGTTGAGCTTTAAGCTCTGATCGGTGGCTACTTTAGTCACAACTGCCATTATATTCCATGCATTCATGAAATGAAATACATCACTTACATTTGCATATTCGCAGTCACTCACATTCACATATCATCGGACCGTAGTCCGAGATTTAACAACTAAGTCATATATCACATATTTCATCCAATTCACATATAAGGAGTACTTCAATATGTCATTCATACATCACATTCGTCGGACGTTCTGTCTGGAAACCAGCACAATCAATTCACATCTCATTCATAATCACTCAAGTCATAACATAAATGAAACAAACAATAAGGTAAGACCATATAGGTATACTCACAGTACGCTCCAAATTAGCATTTGCTTCTAAATTCTGGAAATGCCTGACTGTGGACTTTTAACCTGCATAACCCATTTATTCCATACGTTGCATACACATTAATAATTTTGCACAATTATAAGCATTCATTTATGCACATGTGTGTCTATGGAATATGTACGATGCATGTTCATGACAATCCCGGTATCAATCCATAAATTTAACCCGAAAGTTTTTCGAAAATAATCAGTTCATATTCTTTTAATCAGTTCCCTCACTTTGATTCAATCCCTCATTTTCAAGTTAATCTAAAAAATCCACAAATTCATATGGAGAGGTGAAAGAATGTTTTAGAAACCCAATGCTTCGAAAATTAGGTTAATCAGAGGTTGGATGCAAAAGTTAGAAGCAAAAGAATGGCAAAAAGGGTTGGATGGGAAAAATTAAAAATGGGCCACTCGCACTCGCGAGGGCCTCCCGGCGGCGAGACACGCACTAAACGCTGGCTCTTGCGATCGCGGGCTCTCGCGCTCGCGAGGAGCATGTAGCTTGCTCTCCCTCGTGCTCGCGAGCTCCCATGCTCGCGAGGAGTACTTAGCGCGCTCGCGAGGAGCGCGTAGCGCGCCCGCCCTCGCGCTCCCAAGCTTCCTTGCCTACTCCGACTGCCAATTTTTTTTTCTCATTTGTTCTTCTTCCAAAATACATAACTTTTCACTTAGGAGTCCAAATTTGACAAATTTGGTATCAACAGAAAGATAACAGAAAGACCTACAATTCCCATGAAGAACTCATGACAAATTATACCTCTAAAGGGGTCAAAATTCACTTCAAAGTATCTGTCTTGTAAATCTCATCCTAAACAGTAACATAACATCTAAAAAATCATAACTTCCTATTCCATTGCCCAAAAATTCCATGTTTTATAGCAATGGTAAGACCAGAACACATTCTACAATTCTCATGAAGAACTTGGAAGCAAATTCAACCTCTAAAAGGGTCAAATTCGCAATCAAAGTTTCTGCCCCCATAATTTCACCCTAAACCACATCCAAACTTCAAAAATTCATAACTTTAAATTCCTACGTCCAAAAATAGCATATTACATATCATTGAAAAGCTAAGAAATTCCTCTATCACTTTCAATAAGTCTACTTGATCCAATTCAAACCATAACAGTCTAGAATTTTCCTCAAAGTACAGAACTCACAAAACCTACACACATGGGCATTTCCAAACACAAAGCACATTAATCTTTGGAATAACATCCAAAGTCAACAGATCATAACTTTTAACCCCGATATCAAAAAATGTCATAATTTATAGAGATAGGAAGCTAATAAGGAAATCTAAAACTTTCATGAAGACCAATTTAGCAAAATATGCCTAAATCAACCCAGAAAATTTTCCAAAGTTTCAGATCACAAAAATAAAGTTCATCCCTGCACCCTTTCTCACATTTTAGTCCAAATTTGGAACTCTTTAAGAAAATTAAACATCACTTCCTTCACAAGAATTATAGAAAAACAACTCTAGTTTAATTCAAGCCAAACCTCATCTCAATTTCATAACCATATAAAAAGTTATGGCAAAATCATTGAAACATACTCAAATAAAATTTTCCATATTTTTATCCTAACTCTTCTCCTACCTCTTCCACACCATTACCTCAATCAAACACTACTCAATTCACTCAAGATTTCAACCACAACAAAGTCAAAACCTCTACTTGAACATTAACATACAACATAGCATCAACACACACTCAATCATTTTCCTTTTTATACACTCATTTAACATCCTTATATTCAATCTAAAACAACTCTTATTTATCTACACCACCTTCAACATCATTCATCCTTAATCAAACAAGAATTCATACCCATACAAGTAAAACACAATTTCCATGAAATTAATTCACATCACATCACAATTAATTCTTTTAACTAACAATTCATGATATAAAACACAATTCTTACCTACTTCAGCTTCCACTTCTTCAACTCTTCAAAAATACCACAAATTCTCTACCTCCCAAACCATACACGATCATCTTTCATGGAGGATTGGGTTGGGCATTTTAATAGGAAAAATGATAAGAATACAAAAATGGAAGTAATAAGTTAAAGATGAGAGCTAGGTTTATTGTTGATGGAAGTTGGTGAGAAAATCGTGAAGTGAAGAATAAAAGGGATGAAGAAGATGAGAGTATATCTTACAAATAAAAGAAAATAGGGACACGGTCTTTTTAATTGGACAATTCGTGAGAGTTAAACACATGGAGAGTAAATTAAAGACCTAGTGGGTGGTGAGTGTCATGATACATGTCATGACACTTGCCACTTAAAGAATAAAAAAAAAATATATCTTTCTTATTTTGATACTCCATAACATGTAATAACTAGTCCATTTGACTCCCAATTTCTAATCCAATTGTCTCTCAATTTTCAATGACATTTTTTATTAAATCCCAAAGTCATTTACTAAAATTTCTACTACCATTTAACTCTTAATTCTACTTCTTTTCATCAATTGTTCTGCCACTTGACATTTTTCCTTGTCTAGAAATTTCTGGAAAAGATTTCCCTGAAATTTCCAGAAAAATTTCTAAAATTCACTAAAAATTCTCAAACTTCAATGACCCTCTCTAAGTCAAATTTTCAAGCACACAAATCACATTTTTCATACCAATCACATTTAACAAATATACCGGGAAATGTCATGAATGCATGTACAGTCATTTTCATGTGCAAAATTTACTATTCACTTGTATGCGTATGTATGAACATGTCAAGACAATTCTAAACGCCCATGAACCACTCAAAATTACTATTCTACCCTTCCCATCGGTGATGGGATGTTACACTCAACCTCACTTTCCGCGAAAAATTTTCACAACCAATAAGGCGACCGACTCGTGTTAACCTCGTCAGAGGATTTTTCTAAGCTTAATAAATGACAATTAATAAAGAAATAACTCAAGTGATTAATCAACTGATAAAAGAATAACAATATACTTGAGATAAAAGAATCTTCCCTATTATCAGCTTTCCGAAATAAATATGAACAATTGTCGACCACCTGAACCAATACGCAAAAGCAATTATCTTTCCAGCTGTGTGTTACTTCAGCGTTCAATACCAAATCAGAAACCCAATACCAAAATCACGCACTCCTCTTGAACACTCACGCACTTCACACTCATAGATTAGCTATAGTGTTATTTTCAACTCAACATTTCAAATCACAGCCCATCAGTTAATTCTTCAATATTAGCCTTTCACCTACACTCACGCATCTAATAGTTTGTGAACAATTTCCTTCAATGCTTCCACCAAAGGACACGCACACACTTTACCCAATCAGCCGTAGATATATATTCTCACTAACATCCACTGCCTAAACATACATACTGCTCACTATACTCATACCGCACACCATGCGCAAATTGCACACACTGACAAATAGGTCGTAAGTCTGGTGTCTATTTTTCACGAAAAAAGCAACCGCATTTTTTCATCAGAGAACCCTTCATCCACGCAGTTAATACACACACTTACCACTCAAAACCCTCAAAAACAAAAACTGCACCTGCGTGAAAACCAATTTTACACACCCACATCCTGCGCACTGCATAAACATAGGTGTGTTTGTCCTAAGCTCCTTCGTATCTTTTCAAAAAAAATCCACATAATCCCTAACCAAATCAACTTCTGTTCAAGATAGAATTCTATTCTATCTAGAGCGTTATCCAACTATGTTTTTGAATCCAAGATAATAAAAAATGTTAATTTAAAAATATGCCAAAATAAAAATAAAATAGATATATTTAGCATATATCTAACAATCTCCCCCTTTTGTGGCATATTTGTCATAAATCCAAAACTCCCCCTAGGTCACATAATTTGGCATATAGAAATTGAGTTCAATCTAAGAACTCCCCCTTAATGCAACAACAAGTTCCAAAGAACATCCATAGTAACAATTATCATCCAAATTTCTCCCCTTTGGGACAAAAGATGCCAAAAAATAGGACAAAAGTCACGCATATACCTTGAAATCACCCCTTGAATGGAACAGTTACCAAAATTTTTTTGATGTTTCCCCTTGAGACAAAACAGTGTCAAAGCGCATAATCATAAGAATCAATATAGGTGTAGCAGAAGAATCACAAGCATGCCAAGATGACAATTTATCACCATTCAAAACACCAAAAGATATGCCTAAAAGAGAGAGAGATACTCGAGAGAGAGACCCATATTGATGAGAGAGCTAAAGCGTCTTCAGTGGAGCCAACTAAAAGTCACAATGCAAACTACTAAAAAGATGGGACGACAATGACAACGTAAAAACTAAAGAATAACTAAAGAAAATATTTTTTAACTTTTCTTTTCCCTTTTTTTATTTTTTTATAAATAACAACAAACTATACTTCAAAAATATAAAGCACACAGTCTCGGTGCTCCTTGAAGAAATTCAAACTTGGGATTATTTCTCATCACATTATCTTAGTCATCAACTGTCTGATTGATTTCTTCATCTGAAGTAACTAACTTATCCTTAGTTTGAACAGTTGCTTCAAAAGTAGTAACTAACTGTGAATCTAAAAACTTTCTTGTTTACCCCTTAAAAGATTCATTTTGAATTTGTAAGAATTCTGATTACCTTCTCCAATGACAGATCATTGATGTCGTGGGCTTCCTCTATTACTGCAATTTTTGGAATAAATCTTGGATACAATGATCTCAGCATCTTCTTGACAAGTTTCTGATCGGAATGTTTCTTTCCGAGTTGATGTACCTGATTTGCTATATCTCGCAATCTTTCATGAAAGTCCCCAATGGTTTCATTTTCATCCATCTTCAATTCTTCAAACCTCACAATTAACATCTGTAATTTTGACACTATCACAGATTTGGACCCTTCATGAATAGTCTGCAAAGCATCCCATGCTTCTTTAGCCGATTCACAGGTTGATATCATTGAGAAACGTCCTTCATCAACAGCACTAAAAATCGTATGCACTGCTTTTCATTTTTCAAGTGACCTCTCTTCTTCGGCTCTTGTTCATTCAGCTAGATCTTTACAAACTATCTCTCCTTTGTCATTAGTAATCATCGGATGCGTCCACCCATATAACACCAAGTTCCATGCTCTTGTTCCCTGTGCCTGAATAAAGACCTTCATCCGTGATTTCCATGCAGGATAATTGGCACCATCCAATATCGGTGGCCTAATAATTGATGCTCCTTCTCTTATAGCCATGTTCGCGAAACTAGGATCTAAACCAACCTGTTAACAAGTTCTGAAATAGTGACCCGCTTTGATACTAATTGAAAAATTGTAAAGGGTAGATAGTTTTGCAAACTGTCCGATTTTACGTGGTCATCTCTAGCACAAATAAAAACAAAAATCAATCAAAAGAAAAATAACAGATGACACCAGAAATGTGATAATGCAGCTCGGCACTCCTTATCTACGTCTGCAGGGCCCTCACCTAGATTAATTCTTTCATCAAAATACAATAGATTTACCCAAGGTTTTACTGAGTCGACACCACTCAACCCTTGACACTATCTCTCAATTTCACTTTTTGTAAAAGATTTTCACACCCAATAACACGACCGACTCATGTTAACCTCGTCAGAGGATTTTTCTAAACAACTTAATGAATGAAAATTAATAAAGAAATAACTCAAGTGATTAATCAACTGATAAAAGAATAACAATACACTTGAGATAAAAGAATCTTCCCTATTATTAGCTTTTCGAAATAAATCTGAACAATTGTCGACCAGTTGAACCAATAAGCAAGAGCAATTATCTTTCCAGCTATGTGTTACTTCAACATTCAATACCAAATCAGAAACCCAGCATCAAAATCACGCACTCCTCTTGAACACTCACGCACTTTACACTCACAAATTAGCCATAGTATTATTTTCAACTCAACATTTCAAATCATAGCCCATCAGTTAATTCTTCAATATTAGCCCTTCATCTACACTCACACATCTGATAGTTTGTGAACAATTTCCTTCAATGCTTCCACCAAAGGACACACACACACTTCACCCAATCAGCCATAGATATATGTTCTCACTGACATCCACTGCCTAAACACACATACTGCTCACAATACTCATACCGCACACCATGCACACAGCACACACACTCACAAATAGGTCATAAGTCTAATGTCTGTTTTTTATGAAAAAAGCAACCACATAGTTTTCAGCAGAGAACCCTTCATCCACGCAATTAATACACACACATACCACTCAAAGCCCTCAAAAACAAAAACTGCGCCTGTGTAAAAACCAAATTTACACACCCACACCCTACGCACTGCATAAACGTAGGTGTCGTTTTTCCCAAGCTCCTTCGTATCTTCTAAAAAAAATCCACATAATCCTTCACCAAATCAACTTCTATTTAAGATAGAATTCTATTCTATCTAGAGCATTATCCAACTAAGTTTTTGAATCTAAGATAATAAAAATGCCGATTTAAAAATATGCCAAAATAAAAATAAAATAGATATATTTAACATATATCTAGCAATGACGTTGCTTATTGGTAGGGAGAAGATTACGTTAGATGAAGCTATGGCGGTATTGAGGGAGAACAAAAGGATGATGTCACATGTTGATGGAGGTTCTCCAGGTGATGGTGATCGAGCACTAGTTACGAGGGTGTTTGAGAGAGGGAGGAATCAAGAGAGAAGGGGAGGTGGCTCAAGAAGTAGATTGAAATCGCACGCAAAAGACTTTAGTAAGGTGGAGTGTTACTATTGTAAGGAGAAGGGCCACATCTAAAGCCGCTATTCGAAAATGATGGAGGACTTGAAGAGTCTCTAGTTGATGCAAGACAAGAAGGGCAAGACTAAAGTAGATGATAATGGTGATTCCTCTAATGTGATCATAGGTGATGGTGATAGTGATTTGTTCTGAACTATTCATGGTGAGGTGAAGGAGGACCAAGAGAGTTGGGTGTTGGATTCGAATGCATCGATTCATGTTTGTAGAAACTAAGTCTTGTTTAATACTTTGCGCCAAGATGGGGAGTATTGCCACATCAACATAATGGGTGATCAAAAGTTGAAGGTTCAAGGTATAGGGACCGTAAGGATGAAGTTCGATGATTGTATGTGATAAAGCAAACATACAAAAGAGGGGGTGAATTGTGTGTGACTTAAAAAAGTTTTTGCAAGTTTTTTAAATTTATATAATAAGCAGATCCTAGTTAACGAATAAAAATAGTAGCAGTCTATCAGATGATAAAGTCTTTTAAATGACAGGAGTCTGTTAGGCAATATGAGCCTTTTGTAGGATAGGACCCTACTTAAATAAAAGGAGCCTATTGAATGATGAATCTTGTTAAAACAAATTTAAAAAGGCACCTGTTAAAACTGAAAGGAACCGTCAGTAAGTTGAAAACAAAAGGAACCTTTTATAAAAGTGAAGGAATATCTTGCTGAAATGAAAATATAAACAATATAATGCAGAAATATAAAAGATAATGAGAGAGAGAGAAGAAGAAGCAGTCAATTTATACTGGATCAGCTTACAACCCAAGCCTACGTCTAATCCTTAAGTATCCAACTTGAATGTTTCACTGTAAAAATCTGAGTATTAAATTTGAAGAGCCTCTCCAAGCTCACGAATACATATTTTTCAAGGTTCTCTAACCTTCCATATTCAAAGTATATAACAAGCTTCTAAAAGCTCATATTAAAATAAAATAACAATTTCTCTCTTAATGGAGTGATTTCGCTTTCTAAGGCACAATAATAATGATACAGCTAAAATGTTTCAAAATTTTGAGCATGTTCGTTTTTTTTACAAGTGCTATTGCTCTTCCTTAAATAGTCAATTTTTTCAACTAGCCATTGTTTCACTTGCATCTTTAGTCAACTTGATGGACTTAAATCTGAATAACTTTGATGTCATCTTTGCTAAAAATCTTCCAATAATCACTAGGCTAATATACGACCTTCATAATTAGTAGGATCCTTTTAGATGAACCATTTCTAATAAAGTAAGTTCATAATGGAGGTTCCCGAAAGAAAGAAAACGTATTTATTATAGTTTTATTTCCTTTTAAGAATTAGACCATTAATTATACAAGGAAATATATCCATTTTGAATTTTGAATATTATACAGTTATTATCAAAATCATTAATCATAAACCTTGAGCTAATACTCTCCTCCTTTTTTATGACAACAAGCAACAATATATATATATTTTTCAAAATTCAAAGAGATAATAGATGATAACAAGCAACAATATATTTCGAAAATACCTATGACTTTTATATGTTCAAACGTTTAAAAGGAGCTTGTCTCTTAAGAAAGGAACCTATCATTTATATATCACAGATTTTCATAAGTTTAACATCATAATCAATCATATATATAATCGAGACATCATTGAAAAATATATCATCATATATGCAGAAATATGCAAAAATATATACATATAAACTATCCCCCTTTGTCATTATCAAAAATAATAAAATATAGGGAGGGAGTGAAATAAAAAGAATGAAATAGAGGAAAAGAATAAATATTGCATCAAACAAAATTATTAGTATAAATAAGCAAAGCAGAAAGCAAATAGAAACAGAGTTATTGAAGAGATTCAAGGATTTTTCTAAGCAAAATATGCATGTCAAGAAGTTGATTATGCATACTATCTATTTGTTCTCGCATTTGTTCTTGATTGGCTTAAATATCCTTCAGCTGTTAATGAAGATTTGCACTACTTTCATCCTGAGGAGGGACAAGAGTTTGCTGGTCTGGAGTGAGATCTTAGTTTTCTGCTACTCTTTTAGATCTTTGTCTATCTAGACATTGTTTCTTTTATAATATTTATTAATATATTATTATATAATATTGTTTCTTATATATTATTTATTAATTAATAAATTATTATATATTTTAGTCTCTTATATAATATTGTTTCTTATTATATAATAAATTATTATATAATATTGTTTCTCATATAATATTTATTAATAAATTATCATATATTTTAGTCTCTTATGTAATATTTATTAATAAATTATTAATAAAATTATTTTATTTTATTAATTAAATAGTTTGAAATATATATTTTTTGAATGTATTTTAAATTTCATTATACTTAATAATAATTAATTTAATTTAATTTCAAATTTTAAATAATTTAGTAAATAGAATTAAATTATTTATGATTTTTATTAATAATTATTTTTAATTATTAAATTTTAAATTAAATCATTCGTAATTCTTATTAATAATTGATATATTAAATAATTAAATAATATATTTAATTGATAATAAATTACATTATAAACAAAATAAAAACAGAAATAAACACTATTTTTTATGGTTTTCATAAATTTTAAAAACTGAAAGAAACTAAAACCAAAAATAGAAATAAAAAGCTCCGGGTTCTTTGTTCACATTTTTATTTTTTTTTCCAAATTCAGAAAAAACTGTTTATTTGAGTCTTTTGATTTTGATTTCTTTCAGTTTTTAAAAATTCTGAAAACTATAAAAAGTATTTATTTTCTGTTTATGTTTTTTACATAATCTTATTTACTAATATATATTTCGCCCCCACCTAGTCCGGTGAAATTGTCGGAACAATAGGTGACTCCTTGAAACAACCTTAAATTTGATATCGCCTTGCGGTTACTTCAAAATTTAACCAATGATTGCATATAGTGCAACCTCGGGCCGTTCTCTTTGAGGAGCTGAAAATGAAATTAAATTCTTAAGTAACTAAATGCAATACAATATAAACTATAAAATGGGGTTTGATTTGATTAACTATCACTAAATTGCATGCAATGAATTCAAATAAACAAAAATGATTTGTTTTTGGTATTTTAAATTTAAAATGAGTGATATGAAATGTTAGTGAGTGAAAAGAATGAAAAACACAATTAATTAACAATGATAAAAGTAACCCTCCAATTCAATAGCACAGGCAATCATCACTTAAACAAATATGGGAGCTAAAAACAATTAACCAAGAGTATTAATCAAGCCTTTAATCCAACAACCGAGCCACCACAAATTGTCACAATTTTTTTTCCAAAGTCTCATTCTATTAACTACCACCAGAATAGTAAAATAGAACTAAGGATTTTAAAAATCAATGCTGAATTATTACTCAATAATTAATAAATCAAAATTAAGGCCAGCAACTGATATAACGATCCAATCATTCAAGCCACCTTGAATAATCACCAAATATTCACTAAATTTCAATACTAAGTCTTGACCTAAAACAAAATAATAAAATTGAACCAAATTCAGCACAATATCAGTTGCTAATAATAACCTAGTCTCAGAAATCTTCCGATTCAAAGATATAATCTATACATAACTCCAATAATTAAATAGTTATCATAAGATCTAAGAATCACTAAATAATCAAATAGGTAGAACATAAATGCAGCATTAAACTCTCGTATGAAAACCCAAGCTCCTACCATTGCCATTGAATCACAGGATCACGATGAAACTAGCCTCAAAAAATCATGGAAGATGCTAGGTAAAGTGAGGTCCGATGGTGGTCAGGTGGGAATGAGGGGTTTTCGGATTTTTGGGAGACGATAGAAGAGAACCGAAACCTAGATCTCCTTTCTCTGTAAAAAACCTTCGTCCACTTCTGTGTTCTCTCCTTTTTTTTTTAGCTCCAATAATGACCAACTCCTGGTCTCCACAACGCGCGCCCTCCTGTTCAGCTCACCACGCACAACACAACCAACCATCATGCACACACGCCTCCAACGCCGTAAGCTCCCTCTCACTTGTGCCACACACTCTTCTTTTCTCTCTTTTATTTTTCTCCACAGACCCACGCTCGCAGACCACACTTCACGTTTTTTTTCTTATTTTTCCAGACCACTCACGCCCCACTTCCTAGCTTCCCACGTTGTCATTTTTTCCTTTTTTTTTCCCCGATCACGCAAGAACCTCGCATGTCTCTTCCACGTTGTTGTTTTGGTCTCCTCTTCAATGTCCCATGCTGTTGTCTCCACTACTGCTGTCGTTTTGTGCTCCTTTTTGTCCCTCGCGTCTGCACACGTCTTTGTTCTTCATTTCAACTCCTGGCGCGTTTTCCTCTTGTGTTTCTGTCCTTTTGAGCTTCCTTGCCTTGGTTATGTGCTGCGTTTTTGGCTTCTCTTCTCAGCTGGCATTTTCTTCATTTTACATGTCGTTTTGCCCCATTTTTTAGCTCTTGTTTAATGCTTTGAACTGCTACTTTTTCAATCTTTTGAGTACCTTACAATAAAAATTACAAATAATATAGTATCAATTGTTCAAAAATTAATTAATCACAGTTAAACTAAAATATGACAATTTTTGCTTCCATAAATACAAATTAAATGTAAGGCACAATAATTCAAATAATGATCAAATAATGCCACAAAAACTAATTATGGTAACAAAAACTCAACCAAATGATATGAAAAAATATATAAATAAATGAGTTCGTCACTCCTCTCCAGGCTTCGCCGGTGACTCAACTGGATGTTATCCCCCAATTGGCCTAGTCTCTTATCTCAGAGGTGATTTGCGAAGACATGCTTTTTAACTGGTACCAATTTCTGAATATCAGGGAACCGCGGAAGAAACTTATTCAATGGTCACCGCTAACTGCTTTTGGTCCCAAATCTTTGGGGTTGCTTTTTCCAATAAACGTTGGTTTAACTATTTTATTGTATTAAATTTTAATAAAAATATTAATAATTTAATATTATATATTTATTTAATTAAAATTAATTATTAATAAAAATTATGAATAATTTAAATCCACTTAATGATTTTATTTAATTTTTTAATAAAATTAAATAATTACTAATAAGTACAATTAAATTTAAAATATATTCATATAAATTTCAAATAAAATTTAAATTAAAATATATCTAAAATAAATATCAATTTCAAATAAAAAGTTAAAGAATTATTTATTTTAATAAAACACAATAATTTTTATTAGTAATTTATTAATAAATATTATGTGAGAGATTATAATATTTTAATTGATTAAAAATAAATTATCTTTTAGTTTTATCTAGTATATAATAATTTTCGGTAATAAAAATATAAGTAGATTGACATTAATAATAATCATATTTCTATTTTTATTTAAAAGAAATATAGAAATTAAAAACATAAAATGAAAAAAAACTGAAAACCATAATAAAAAGCAAAAGTAGAGCCAAACGTACACACAGTAAATTATACCTTCAATTTTCCTCATCTTTAAGGTAGGAGATTGTTTTTTTCCATTGTCTATATTATTGAAAGGCGTAGATTCCAAATAAGTTGGTCGTCATTTTTCACTTAACCGTTTCATTGTTTTAATAGAAAACACTTTTGAATTGCATATGCTCTTTTAAAATTGTTTTCAACTCTTAATTGTTACAAATGGAGTGAGATGTGTGTAAGATCGAGTTAACGCTAGTTTAAGTACAATGTGATAATATCTAGTGTGAGAATAAATAAATAAATACTGTTTCAGTCTTAAAATCTACACGAATTTATGCTAGTTTAAGCCAGACGGTGAAAAGCACTACTAGAGGCTAGATCTTCTTTTCCCTCCACTAACTTCCGAATCCCACGGCTTGTGGTCCAAAAACTTGTACTTTTCTTTTATACATCAGAAGCTGACTCTTTTCCTTCATACTCTATTGATTAACTAACAAAAGGAGCTTCCTTTTTAATCTTTGTTTACTGAAAGTTTCGAAGGAGTAAAAATCATGCTCAATAGTCAATACTTTAATTTAAAATGTGGAATCTGATTCATGTACGTTGGTAGGGTTGATGCTTGAATCAATAACTACATGAAAATGATCATCTATTGGACTATTGTTTAATAGAAAGGAATCACGAGAAGAGAAAGAAGCAAACACCAATTGATTTGTGATAATAAAGCTTTACTTAAGTTAACGTGTGTAAGTATCACAAACATATCAAAATGTTTCTTTATTAATCTTTGATTAATGTTAACTGCTAGGTTAGGTGTTCGAAGTACTACAAAAGTCATGGATTTGGTAGATCTTACATTTACTGGACAACTATTGACATGGACTAACAATCAACAGGGAAGCTTGCTCATTAGGAAGAAATTGGACCGCTGTCTGGTCAACTCGACTTGATTGCACCAGTTCCCCCCATTTTTATTTCCATTTTGAAGAAAATCTATCTTCGGATCATTCATACATGTTGATCCAAAGGTTGATAGTTCGTCGAACAATAGGTTCACATTTTCGATTGCTTAATGGATTAATACAAATGGCTGGATTTATGGATGTCATTGGTTATTGTTGGAATATTGAGGTAGCTGGTTGTATAGCATTTTAGTTCATGCAGAAGCTTAAGATGGTAAAAATAACCCTAAAAGGGTTCTTATCTCATAGGCACCAAGCCCTGGTATCTCTCAAGGAGAAGCTCACACAAGCTTAGAGAGATTGCTATGACTCTCGACATAATCCTTCTCTCATATCTATGGAAATTCAATGCCTCCAAAAGTATCAGGAAAATCTTAACTTGGAGAATTCCATTCTCAAACAAAAAGCCCAGCTGAATTGGCTGAAAGAGGGGGATACTAATTCAAAAATTTTCCACTCTTCGCTACTTGCCAGGTGGAATGTTAATAGGACGAACATGCTTCGGGACAGTTCAGGAAGGGAATTCACTGACTAGAATCATCTTTAGCATAATTCCAGTCAACACTTTCTGAACCTGATGGGAACCGATAACTCCATAGCTCCTAATCCAAATAGTTTGCAACTGTTTAATTGTCCGATTGACCAAGAACTTCAGGATTTTCTGGTTTACCCTATTATTGCTCAAGATATGAAGAGGGTTCTTTTCAGTATGCATCCTTCTAAATCCTATGGGCCGGATGGCTTCTCAGCATTCTTCTTTCAAAGCACTTGGGACATCACTGGTCAGCTGTTCACTAATGTAGTGTTGGAATTTTTTGCAACCTCTAAAATGCTTAAGGAGATGAATTGGACTTTTATCTGCTTGGTGCCTAAGAAACACCATCCTTAGAGCATGAATGATTATTGTCCTATCTCTTATTGTAACATCATCTATAAAGTGATTTCCAAGCTGCTCGCTAAAAGACTTAAAGAGAGCCATTTCTAATGTCATAAGCCTAACTCAAGAATCTTTCCTTCCAGATTGCAATATAGGTGACAACATTCTTTACTTCAGGAATTACTGACAGACTACAATTCAGGCAATAATCTCAGAAGCTATCTTATCAAGATTGATTTTTATAAGGCTTTTGATACTATAAGTTGGCTATTTATTCATATTTGTCTGGAAGCTTTGCAATTGCCTTATCAATTTATTGAACGGATAATGTTATGCATTCAAACCATATCTTTGAGTATCTTAGTGAATGGGATACCCACCAAACCTATTTAGATTGCTAAAGGAATTCAACAAACGGCGCCTTTGTCTTCGTATCTATTCACTCTTGTTATAGAAAGGTTTTGTCGACTGACTTCTACACTAATATCTTGCAAATGTGGTTTTAAGTACCACTATGAATGTAGTGCTCTCAATCTCTCCCACCTACTACATGCAGATGATCTTTTAATTCTCTTTGGTGCTAATCCTCACTCTTTGACTATGATGATGCAAGTTCTGGAATTATTTGCTGGTTAGTCTGGTCTTCAACATAACTTTGAAAAGAGTTGTATTTACCTCTCCGTGGATGTCAGGAACATTACTGATATACTGGGGATTGTGGGGCTTCCTTAGCATTCTACCCCATTTACTTACTTGGGCATGTTGATTACCTCCTCTATACCTTATAGAAAAAAATAAAGGCTAGAGTGAATGCATGGAAAAATAGATTCCATCCTATGTTGCTCATCTCACACTTATCATCTCTGTACTGAGTAGCTTACATCTATACTGGACGGCTCATATTGCATTTTCAAAAAAAGTACTTAAGGAGATTGATCGAATCATTAAAGTTTTTTTTGTGGTCTAGCAGGTTTGAACATGCAAAGAATTCGAAAGTAAAATGAAGTGAAGTGGTTGTTCTAAAAATCTTTAAGGGACTTGGAATTGTTTCCATCTCTGTTATGCAGAAAGTGCTAATGAGTAAAAGGCTCTGGAGACTCTATATTGATCATGATGCCCTTTGGGTTAAGTGGATCCATATATATCACATCAAAGGTGCAAAATTTTAGCAAATCCCTTGTACTTGATAGTTTTATTGGATTCTCACTCAAATGATGAAGATGAGGGATTTTGGTTATCCTTATATTAAGCATATAATTGGTAACGGAGAAAGAACCTAAATTTGGTATGATAACTGGCTCAGCATGAGCTCTATTTTTCTCAACCCTTAGGTATAATACTTAAGAAATAAAATTCCTCTTACTCTCACAGTCTTATGTTTGATTACTAATGGTCAATGGAGAGGGAATTTTAGAGGCTTTAATGATTTGGCTCAACATCTCCCTAGCTTAGAGAATGTGTAGATGAGTGACTCCATTGTTTGGTCTCCATATCTAAATGATCAATTCTCCAATAAATCTTGCCATAAGATACTTACTCAAGGATTAAAAGTAATTCCTTAGTCTTCTCTTTTATGGATCAAGACCATTCATCCTAAAGTCCTTTTTATAACCTAGCTGGTGATCAAAAAAATACTTTAGACTAAAAATCAATGGCATGGCTCGGTGGATTCAAATTGTCTATTATGTAAATTGGTTATTGAGGACAGGAACCATCTCTTTTTTCTGTCTTTATTCGACAGCAGTTTGGATCAAGATTTTACATATGGTACTAGGGTCTAGCTATACTTATTCTTGGGATCATACGTTGACTTGGGCCTTTCGGAACTCTACAAAAGGTATGCCTAATGCAACTCTCTACAAAGCTGCATTTTCCACTTCTATCTACTACGGGAATGCAACAATAGACACTTTTCCAGCTTAGAGGAGAATCCGTATGTCTTGTGAATAGGATTATCAATTGGATTAGAGGGGCTTTGCTTGCAAAAAATTTACATATTTCTCTCTCCTCTGACATGAGATGTCGATAGTACCTTTAATGACAATTTATGTGTTTTATAGTTAATCTCTTTTTGTAATTTACTTGTCAGTATAGTGTCCAACTTGAACTCACTGTAATGTTGACATAATTTTGTCTAAAGTTAATCCAATATCCATTTTCCAAAAAAAAAAGTTTTGGTTTACACAATGTTTTAATTTTAAAATAGAAATTATCTTCTTTTAAATGTGATACTTATGTGTTATAATAATTAAAATTTCTTGATTAAAGTTAATATTAACTAATCATTGATTATTTTCGAAATGAATCACTCTTTATTGAGTTATATGATTTTATTTTTTTGTGTGCTTAAGTATTAACTATTTGTTGAATTAATTTAATTTTGGAACATGACATAAATTTCTTATTACTTTGTACTTTAAAAGACAAATAAGGAAAGAAAAGTTTTTCTTACACTTGTTTTATTATAACTAATTATATTGCAATTACTGACTCTAATATCAACCCTAATTACCTATATCTCCTTGCATAATGATAAGGGGTTTAATCTTAATAGATCCATCTGATGTGACTGATTGTTTTAGGAAAACTTCACACAGGCAATATTATTATGATTGATAAATTTGAGATAAAAATATAATATCCCACAATTTTGTTAGTTACTCTCATCTAATTTTTAAACTCATATTGGCATCATTAAGTTGTTATAAATACGAAAATGAAATGTCATATCTTATGCATTAAAATTGTAAAGGAAGATAAGTTACAATTAGGCACTTGGCGCACAATATTTTTTATCAAGATATCTTTCTTTGTTACTTCTCTTTTCGTTTATCATTTGTCCTTTGCCATTTTTTTAAATTGAATTATAAAATATACCACTTTAGTTTTTAGGATAGTTAAAAATTGACGAGTTTTTTTTTGAAAAAGTAAAAACTGAAGAGTTGGCAAGTGATACATAAGTTGGTTTTTGAGACTGTTAGATATATGTTAAATATATCTGTTTTATTTTTATTTTGGCATATTTTAAAATTGACATATTTTTTTTATTATCTTGTATTCAAACACTAGTTGGATAATGTCATAGATAAAATAGAATTCTATCTTGGATAGATGTGTATTTGTTGAAGAATATTGCAGAAAAATTTTAGTTTGAATTAAATGGATATAGACTTACGTATATGAAGAAGTCAAGTGCATTATGGTATTTTTGATTGTCAATTAAGGGGTTTTCTTCAATTATACGAGAATAGGAGCTTAGGTGAACAAATGGATTTTGACCTACGGTTCATGATATAGTACGCAGAGTGTGTTGCGGTTGTGTGGGAAGAAAAGTTCAGCAACTAAATTTATCTTACAAGGTAGAGTATGCAAGATGTTGAAGAATTGATTAATATGTTGTGATTGGAGTTGTGGTGTGCATGAGTGTTAGTAGTGCGTGTTTTTGTTGCTGGGTTTCTATTTTGGTATTCATTGTGATAGTCGTGTATGTCTCCATCTTGATAAAAAGGTGAATAAGGTGGTTTGTGTGAATTAGGTGGTCTGCATAATGGTGAATTAATTTTGAGGGTGTGAAGATTACGTGAGTGAGTGGGCTGAATGGTAGTTTGTGTGAAATTTGCAGTTGACGTTAACAGTGTAGTCTGTGTGATTTGGATTTTTGAAATATAGCTAAAGAAGTTTTTGTACTTGATGTTGGAGTTTGCAAAAATCAGTCCATAATTTGCTGCGACAATTTTCAGATTTATTTCAATGGAGCTGAACTTTTTAGAAAATTTTTATTTTCTTTTATCTCAAGTGTATTGTTGTTCTTTTCTTAGTTGATTAATCACTTGAGTTTTGTTATTAATTTTCTTTCATTAAGAGTATTAGAGAAAAAATCGTCTGATGAGGTTAACACGAGTTGGTCGTATTATTGGGTGTGAAAATCTTTCATGAGAAGTGAGATTGAGAGATAGTGTCAAGGGTTGAGTAGTGTCGGCTCAATAAAGCCTTGCGTAAATCTATTATACGTCGGTGAAAGTATTAATCTAGGTGAAGGCCCCATATATGTAGGCAAAGAGTGCCGAACTGCTTTATCAAAATTTTGGTGTCATATGCTATTTTCTTTTGATTGATTTTTGTTTTTATTTGTAACAGAGATGATCCTGTAAAATTGAAAAGCTTGTGAAACTACTACCACTACAGTAGTTTTTTAGAGACTACGATGTCCTCACTCTCCGAACAATTGTAGAGTTAAAATCCTCACTAATGATCCAAGGCCCAGAAATGGTGGCCTGAAGCCTTAGTAAATTCGACTATAGGGTTCTTCACGACTACAATAGCTCTTCCATCCTTAAGCTTAGGTGGACAATATTGGAGAGTGAGCTTAGGTTGCTCTCAAACTACCTGTTTCCAGCTTCCGTTCAAGGATGAGCCAACCTTTTTTGAGTGCCAGAGAATCTGTATTAGCGGGAGGTTTTGGGTTAGATGGGGAAGGAATCTAAAAGGGTAAAGGAAGGAATCATCTGAAGGAGCAGACTACATAGCTAAAAGAGTAAGAAAAGAGTATTGATAGCTTTTGGCTGCAAGAAAAACAGGTTTAACAAATACTTAAAAGGGGAAAGGCAGGAAAAAGGAAGGCTAAAAAGTACCAGAATGCCCTTCAGTGGTTGGAAATGTATGTATGGAAGCTAAAGAAGGACAAAAATTGAGTGTAAGGACGGAGAGATGGAGGAGATTGTTAAAGATCTATTATTAGAACGAGGAAGATGAAGAAAACAAAGATTCTAGATGTGCTGATGGACATATTGAAAATAACGGTGAAGGTAAAAGAAAAGGGTTGTTGAGAGAAGGAGGAGCATTCTGGTAGCGCTTTTGTGTCCCTCAATTTGCCTTAAATTGCAAAGATACACCCACATGACCATGAAATATTACCTAATAACAATTTTTTACAAGAATAAATCAAAGATAAAGAAAAAAACATAAAGGTAAACATTAGAGGTTTTTTTATATGTAACAACAATTACGTTACTAAATATTTTTATTTTGATATTTTATATAAGAGATGAATATCAAATTTTATATAAAAATTATAGAAAAATGAAAAGCACATATCAATATTCAACACTTAATTAAATATTTTTGAATATGTAATTATCTTAAATTCAAATTCAAATTCAAATTATTATCAATTTGAACTATAATTTGAACTTATGCGTTACAAATAATATGATAACAAATTTCTTTTTTTTTTTGGTGATGAAAGAGAGAATATAAAGTTACATATCGAAACCATGTGGGAACTGTAGCCCCACCGCATCTGCTAGTAGTCATAGTCCTTAGTGGCTGGCGTAAGATCTCAACATCGAGCTCCATACTGCAACCGATTTTGCCAAGGCGTCTGCGCAAAAATTCCCTTCTCGAAAAACATATTAGATAGTCACCTGCCAGTCCCGCAGCTATAACTCACGAATGTTCGAAAGCAAGACTCCAACTGGGTGTGTCTCAGAATCAGTAGTTTTCAAAAGCTCAATCACCACTTTCGCATCAAGCTCACATATGGTCTTCCTGAAACCTTCTTCCCAAGCAAGGATAAGACATCGTCCACTACAAGAAAACCATGCATTAGCGACGAAAAATTACTGACGGAGATAATACCGTAGTTAATTATAGACGAAAAATCAATATCCGTCGGTAACCCTGTCATGAAAAGTTCCATTTTGCGACGGATAAAATTAGCTGCGGTAAAGGTGGAGAGAAAATAGTCGCGTAAATTTTTGACAGATTTTAGTGACGAACTTATCATAACCATCGGTAAATTAGGGAAGAATACTTCCCGTAATTAATTTGCGTCAGAATTTTAACGATGGATTTAGTGTCCATAGGTGAATTTTACTCAGCATCGGTTTTGTACCAATGGTTTTGTGTTTCGTCGATGATTTTTCGATGGTCCTTACTTTTGATCGTTAAATTCAGATTAATCGTTTTAAAAAATTGAAAATGATGTCGTTTCGTTTCGGGGGTTGAAGAATCCTTGAGCCTTTCTTCTCCCTTTCTCCTCTGGTTCTTTTTTTTTTGTCACCATCTGCATCTCCTTTTGTCACCGTCGTCATTTGGAGTCTCTCCTCTCCGTCGACTGTGTTGATTAGGGTATGTATTTCTCGAATTGATTAGGTATATATGAATTGGTGAATTGATTAAGTTAGTTGAATTGGATGTGTTGATTAGGGTATGAATGTGCTTAATTTGTGGAATTTACTGAATTAGGGTATGAATGTACTTAATCGAAGTATCATATTTGAGTTTATTGCATTACTTTCTTAATGTAGAAGTGAAGCAAGTTAGGGATGGTTTCTTCATC
>JANQBM010000002.1:2391817-2408660 GCA_025594535.1 Erythroxylum domingense | reverse complement strand
TATATTCGGTTAGCACCATAATTACAAAATTAATCATAGTAATCATATAATATAACATTATATGCATAAATTACATCTAAAATTAATTTTGATGCATAACTATATATCACTGAGAGTACACACGACCCCACAAGTCCAAATAATACTAGGAATTTGTATAAAAAGTTTCAGGAAAAAATTCGGAGAGTACATTGTGTTTTTATTAATTTTAAAATTCGAGAAAAATAAAAATAAAAACTCTAGCATTCCAAAAATTCCAGGAAAATACCATAAAATAGAACTAGGCAAGTGGAGCAAACAGAAAAAAACTTTGGGAAAAAACCACCACCGGAGACGTCTACACGCGCTACCACGCGTCACCACTGCGCGTGGGTAACGGTCAGCCGGGTCGGGCCGCGTCTTCCTCGCCCGGCTGACTGATATCCGGGTCACCCGACCTGGTTCGCGACCCGGTTCACGACCCGGTTCGAAGAAACTTGATATCTTTCTCAATTTTGATCCGTTTTCAACAAATTTGGTGTCATTAGATTCAGAATTTGACGATCTATTAAAGCCCTTATTCAATTTAATGAAAAAGGCTACTAAAGAGGATCGGAAAAATTCGAAAAGAAACGGTTGTGATTCGTTATGGTTCGGTTCTTCAAGTTCTTGAGTTTTACTTAATACATCAGCAAATTTAACAATCCTAACATATGCTTGGACACCAAACCAAACAAATCAACATCAAAAAACGATTTCACAAAAATAACTTAACAAAATCAAAAAACCCCAACAAAAATTCATTATCTAATCTCGAAAATTACTCAAAAGTAGCAGTCACAATTAGGGTTAACCTGGCTCTAATACTAATTGAAGGAAATTTAACACGAAATTACAGATTAATCTCATGATTAATCAACACAATTAATTAACCCTAAGATTGCAACATACTATATCCAATAATAGTATGGATAAATACCTAAAAATTGTGAAACAATTGAATCCATTGTTGTTTTCTGTGAAGCGACGTGACAGAGACACAGAGGATTTACTACTGCTATTCCAAACCCTAATCAGCAAAAGCATATCACATACAGTTCTCAATGGGGCGACTGTATTTAAGGTCGGCTAGCAGTAGGGCCTCCTGTGCACTGTAAAACATGGGCCAAGCCTACCCATCATAGCAAGCCCATAAACACAGGCCCAATGACACGTTAAAGAGAGAATTAACAAGCCCAATTATTTTGACATCAAATTAATCGGGGTTTGTACAAAATATGTTTATTATGCTAGTCCATAAAAATAATGATAAAATTCTATCAATCATAACTAAACTAGGCGTAGAAAACTTCTCCCTTTGCATCTACCAACTTCTTTTGCGTATGCAATGGCTGCCTTACGTCTAGTTTTGACCTGATTCTCATAATAGTCTCATTGGTTTGTGGATTATATTTCAGATCATAGGTTACATAAGAGCTGATAAAGTTGTCGAGAGATTTTGTGACTTCCTCACGAAAAAACCCAGGTCTTATCCCTTTAACAAGCACCCAGACATTAACCAAAAGCAAAGGAACATGCAGTGGTTCCTGCCCATTCTCAATCGTGCTCCAAACCAATAGATGGCGATTGAACGACCAAGGAGTACCTTCCACAGCTCTATTAAAATCCACACTATTATAAAATCGGAATAAAAAGCTCTTTGCACCGATGTCTAAGATTGTGACACCTCCTAGAGGATGCCAGATATTCGCTAAAACTAACTTCATAGAATTAAAGTTTATGGAATTATAGGTGAGAAACATACCAACCAAACACCATTCATAAGTTTGAGCCGGTTCATCCAAGGCAATGTTGAAAGACAAACCTTCACCCTCCTCTTCAGCCAAGGACGGTAGATTATTTTCACGTTCCATGTCTACGCCGTAGAACTCACCAGAAAAAAAACTACAAGGAGCAAGAACAGATGTTAACGAGAGCATACAAACTCAAATTCGTGGGGACTATGAGACAAACATAGTTAACGAAAGTTTTTGTATATACAATGTTTTAAATTTAAAATAGAAACTAACATCTTTTAAATGTGATATTTTTGTGTTATAATAATTAAAATTTCTTGATTAAAGTTAATATTGACTAATTATTAATTATTATTTAAATAAATCACTCTTTTATTGAATCGTACAATTCTATTTTTGTGTGTTTAAATATTAACTATGTCTTGTAATTAATTTAAATTTAATTTTGGAACATGAAATAAATTCCCTATAATCAAATTGTTACGTTATACTTTAAAAGGCAGATAAGAAAAGAAAGAAATTTTTTTTCTCACACTTTCGTTTTATTATAACTAATTATATTATAACTTGTAATTGTTGACTCTAATATCAACTCTAATTATCTATAGCTCCTTTTATAATGATAAGGGGTTTAAGCTTAATAGATCCATCATCTTATGTGATTGAGTGGTTTAGTAAAACTTCATACAGGAAATATTATTGTAATTGATAGATTTGAAATAAAAATATAATATCCACTAATTTTATTAGTTAATCTCAGCTAATTTGTAAACTTATATTGGCATCATTAAGTTGTTATAAATCTCACTGGCTGCCTTTCTAGTTTCACTGCAAGACTTGCTCTCGGCCACAAAACAGCACGCAACCTCTAGGTTGGTATGTAAGATCACTTAATGCTTCGATCTGCCTCTCAACGATCCCTTCTCTGTCGGAAGCTTCACATTGTCAAGAAGGGCTCCGGCGCCGTCATTGACTATCTCAACCTCATCTCCACGACCGCTGAAGAACTTGCCGCAATTGATGATACCATCTCCGACGCCGATCTTGTTATCTTCACCTTAAATTATTTTAAAGCACAAAATATTATTTTTAAGTGACATTAAACGCTATTAGAGTCTTATTTTGACCGTATAAATGAACTGTAGGTATTAAAATGCTTTCGCTAATTGTAGTCCACTAATCATTTATCCCATTGCTGTTTCAGTCTTAAAATGTACATGGACCTGACAACGGGCCTGTAGCTGCTCAATTTATGAACCGGTCTTCTTTTAAAGAGGAAGAGCTCATGAAAATAATTCATGAACCTAGTTGCTAACGTATTTTCACTTGTTTGTCACTTGTTGTCGGGTGCTTACTTATTCCTAGCCCTTTTCTATGTATAACGATGCTAAAAAAAAAGAGAGAAGTAACATTACCCTTATCTCCAAGCCTATCCTCTGCAACTATTCATTACCTCGTAACATTTTCAGGGCAGTGAGACCAAAGCCAGATGGTGAAACGCATTACTAGAGGCTTGATCTTCATTTCCCTTCACTGACTTCCGAATCTCACGATTTGTGGTAAAAAAACTTGGTCCTTGTCTTTTGTACATAAGAACCTGACTCTTTTCCTACATACTCTATTGAACGCAAAAATTAACTAACAGAAGGAGCTTCTTTTTTAATCTTTGTTTACTGAAAGTTTCGAGGAGTAAAAATCATGCTCAATAGTCAATACTTCAATTTAAAATGTGGAATTTGATTCATGTACATTGGTAGGGTTGATGCTTTAATCAATAACCACATGAAAATGATCATCTATTGGACTATTGTTTAATAGGAAGGAATCACGAGAAGAGGAAGAAGCTAACACCAAATGATTTGTGATAATAAAGCTTTACTTAAGTTAACGTGTGTAAGTATCAAAAACATACCAAAATGTTTCTTTATTAATCTTTGATTAATGTTAACTGCAAGGTTAGATGCTCGAAGCACTACAAACGTCATGCTGGTTAACCACGTGAAAAATGATCACCTATTGGCTCTTATAAAAGTAATCACATATTAACGATGTATTTGGATCACTCGGAGAAATGATTATCATAAGATTTATAACAATATAGCAATGAATGAAAATTGATATAACTTCTATTCCTCTCATAATCGAGGGGTATATCGTATTGCCCAAAAGCTAATATAGAAATACTTTTTATCTAATCATAATATATTACTAAGCATTATTTTTTCATTTCTTACCCTTTTCTTTCTTCCCATACCATCTAACTGAACACCCCATAAATAATTCGTGCTAATAAGGCTGTCTATATAAGTTAATGCCTCTGCCCTCTAACATCACAACAATTTCAATTAGGGAGAGGCCAATCTAATAAAGCAATATGCCTCTCGATGTACCAAAGGGCTTCAATTTCACTCTCACAGAAGGACTCAAGACCATCTTTAGAGATCATGATGCTATCATCATTTTTTTAATGTAAAATTATTTTCATATATATATATATATAAACCTAAATTGTACGGAATATAATTGTGGGAGATTATAATTGTTCTTTGAATTCATATGAGATAGAAGGGGGAAGGTTATTTAATCTTGGTTTAACCAAAAAACTATCCTCTTTTCTTGCTGGGATGAATTTGGTAGATCTTACATTTACTGGATGATTATTGATATAGACTAACAATCAAAAGGGGAACTTCCTCATTAGGAAGAAATTGGACAGCTGTTTAGTTAACTCGATTTGGTTGCACTAGTTCCCCAATTCTTATCTCCATTTTGGAGAAAATCTATCTTCGGATCATTCGTACATGTTAATCCAAAGGTTGATAGTTCATTGAACAACAGGTTCATGATAAGTCAAATTATTTTTATATGATTTTGGGATGAATTGGAGCTAATTTGACTTATCTCTATGTGAATTTTGAGATTTATTTGGTTAATTCTCACACAATTCAACTCTATTGCTTAATAGGTACATCTGGATAGATTTTGGGGCAAAAGACACAACTTTCGTTGTGGATATAGGATTTAGGCCATTCAAGTACGCTTCAGAAGAGGATTCTGAGTTCTACAACTTTTATGAAGACCCAGAGGAGAGATTTTTCCTTCTAAAGGGTCAAAAGTGCAAATTGCTCAAGATGCCCAGTGTATGTCCGCCCAGCAGACACAAGTCCCTCCAAACGGACATAAGCGGAGAGGAAGACACACAGACCCATGAATGTCTGCTTAATAGACATAATGTCTGCTTAACAGACATTCACTGTCCAAAACTGCTCCATAGACCTGAGAAGGTCCACCCAGTGGACATTAAGTCCTCTTAACGGACTTTGTCGGCATTGTTACGATTGTTGTTCTCCTGTTTAGTAAAAACTAGGTTTCTTTGACCCCAAGACACTATATATACTCATTTTAAAGACCTAATTCAGGGTTCTGGCACTGAAAACGAGGCAAAGAGAATAGAGGAACCCAAAATAGGAAAAGAGGAGGAAGAAGGAGGATTGCATCAAGATTGGAGCAAGTTTGTTTTGTCTTCTCTCTCTATTCTCTCTCTACCCTGTCTTGAATGTTGATAATCTCTATGTATTTTGATGCTTTTATCATGTGCTGGAACTAAACCCCATTTAGGGTTAAGGATGTAGCCTATTTTGGGGGTTGATTGATGTTTTATGGATTGATTGATGTTGAATGAAAGTTCTTGGGTTATATTTATCTTTCTTGAGCTTCATTGTTATTTCTATGCTTGATCACCGTAGATGCAATCTTAGGAATCATATGATGAACTGAGAGGTGAAGTATGATTTGTGCATTAGAAAGATAAACACATTAGATTTAGAGATAGAGATATCCTAAGCTAGTGTGATAACTTAGGGTTACTTGTTCTTAATGAATTTGGCTAGTTAGGTTTCACATTGAGAAATGGTAATCAACTAGTTGGTTATTCTTGTATGTCTTGAGAAAGAATATAAGCGAATGTATGCAATTGTTATTATAACTTGTCATTCAATCATTTCTATGATTTATCGATCAATCTCTTAAATTGGTGAATCCCGAAACACTAAGTCTCAATCATCGAATTTCCCTTGTTTGTTTAATTATAGTCTTTACAATTTATTATTTGCTCTAATCCAATCAGCTTTTAAGTTTCTTATCATTTTAATTCACATAATTGCGATTAATTCAGTGGTGAGTATTTTAGTCCTTGTGGGATACAACCTTGGAATACTTGATGTGTAAGTACTAGGAATGACTTTGTGCACTTGTAGATTTTGTCAATCAAGTTTTTGGCACCGTCGCCGATGACTAATTTATATTTGCTGCTATTAATTCTAGTTATTTTTTATTTTATTTTTATTACCTTAAGTTTTTGTCCATTAATCACTCTTAAATTCTTTTCTCTTGGTTCTATTTCAGGAGCTGCATGCACTTAAGGCATTCAAAAAATTTGAGCGACGATCAGTTAATTAGATTGACTGAAATTGAACGCACTTGTATAAGGAATAACACTCAAAGAAGAAGAGAGATGGCAAAAAATAATCAAAATCCAATTATTGAGGAAGAGAAAGAGATGGGGAATAAACAATTCAATGGAAAAATCAGGCTGAACAGGTAGTTGTTAATCCTGCGATGAGAAGAATTAGAGATTATTAGATGTGGTCCATTGCTGGCAACCCATCTTACATTCAATTGACTGTGGCAATAAGGAATTATGAGTTGAAGTAGATTCATTTGTCTATGTTGCCACAATTTAATAGAATGCCGAGTGAAGATGTTTTAGCCTTTATGAGAGATTTTTATGCGACAGTTCAAACTCTTCCATTATATGGATTGTTGAAAGATGAGTTGAGGCTAAGGTGTTTTCCCTATTGCATGAAGGGATTAGCAAGAAATTGGTTGTTGAGCTTGGAGGTAGACTCCATTGATACTTGGGACAAAGTGATGGAGAGTTTCATGATAAAATGGTATTCAACCCATAAAACTCTTAAGCTAAGGAAGATGATACACTAGTTCTCGCAGAAGGAAGGAGAAGAATTTCATGAAGCATGGGAGCTATTTAATGATCTCCTCAACCAGTCTCCTCACTATGGATTTGACACTTATTCGTTGACTTAGTTCTTCTACTATGGTCTCACCGATCACAATCAAACTTTGGTGGACTTAAATGCTGATGGGAATATTAGTGATCTGAGTTCCCAAGAGCTATGGAATATCTTTAAGAAAGTTACAGAGAAATCTCATTGTAAGGTGACTAGGAGCAAGACTGCTACTCTTAACGAAGTGGGATCTAGATCTGACATGGCATACTAAGTTGCCGAAATAAATAAGAAATTGAATATGTTGATGAATGATAACAAGCCTAGTAGTTGCAATATGTGTGGTAGATTTAGGCATACAGCAGCTGATTGTATGAATGTAGTGCTCTCAATCTCTCCCACCTATTGTATGCAGATGATCTTTTAATTCTTTGTGGTGATGATCCTTACTCTTTAATTATGATGATGTAAGTTCTGAAATTATTTGCTGATTGGTCTGATCTTCAGCATAACTCTGAAAAGAGTTATATTTACCTCTTTGTGGATGTCAGGAACATTAATGATATACTAAGGATCATAGGGTTTCCTCAACATTCTACCTTATTTACTTACTTAGGCATGCCGATTACCTCCTCCAAACCTAAATACAATGATTGCTTGCCCCTTGTAGAAACAATTAAGGCTAGAGTAAATGCATGGAAAAATAGATTCCTATCTTATGGTGCTCGTCTCATACTTATCATCTCTATACTGAGCAGCTTGCATCTATATTGGACAACTCATATTGCACTACCAAAAAACGTGCTTAAGGAGATTGACCTAATCATCAAAGCTTTTTTATGGTATGGTAGGTCCGAACATGCAAAGAATGAGAAAGTAAAATGGAGTGAAGTGGTCGTTTCGAAAAAGTTTGGAGACCTTGGAATTGTTTCCATCTCTACCATACAGAAAGTGCTAATGAATTAAAGGCTCTGGAGACTCTATACTGATCATGATGCCCTGTAGGTTAAATGGATCCATATATATTACATCAAAGGTACAAAATTTTGGCAAATCCTTTAGACGCGAGAGTTTTCTTGGATTCTCACTCAAATGATGAAGCCGAGGGATTTTGTTTATCCTTATATTAAGCATATAATTGGCAATGGGAAAGAACCTAGATTGGTATGATAACTGGTTCAACCTATGCCCCATTTTTCTCAACCCTCAAGTATAATGCTTAAGAAATATAATTCCTTTTACTCTTAAAGTCTCATCTTTGATTATCAATGGTCAATGGAGAGGGAATTTTAGAGGCTTTAATGATTTGGCTCAACATCTCCCTAGCTTAGAGAATGTGCAAATGGGTGACTCCATTGTTTGGTCTCCATATCTAAATTGTCTATTTTCCAATTAATCTTGCGATAAGATACTTACTCAAGGATTAAAAGTAGTTTCTTGGTCTTCTCTTTTATGGGCCAAGGCTAACGATCAAAAATAGACTTCGGATTAAAAGTCAGTGGCACGACTCGATGGATTCAACTTGTTGATTATGTAAATTGGATATTGAGGATAGGGACTATCTCTTTTTTCTATGTCGTTATTCGATAGCAGTATAGAGTAGGATTTTGCACATGGTACCAGGGTCTGGCTATAATTATACTTGGGATCATATGTTGACTTGGGCCATTAGGAACTCTGCAAAAGTTATGCCTAATGCAGCTCTCTAAAAAGCTTCATTTTCCACTTTTATTTACAACCTTTGGAGGCAACGCAATAATAGACACTTTTCTAGCTTGGAGGAGAGTCTGTATCTTTTAGCGAAAAGGATTATCAACTAGATTAGAGGGGCTTTGCTTGCCAAAAATTTACATGTTTCTCTCTCCTCTGACATAAGACATCGGTGGTACCTTTAATGACGATTTATGTGTTTTATAGTTAGTCTCTTTTTGTAATTTACTTGTCTATATAATGCCTAGCTTGAACTCATTGTAATGTTGACATAGTTTTTTCTATAGTTAATCCAATATTTATTTTCCATTTTTTTTGTATATACAATGTTTTAAATTTAAAATAGAAATTATCATCTTTTAAATGTGATACATATATGTTATAATAATTAAAATTTCTTAATTAAAGTTAATATTGACTAATCACTTATTATTTTCGAAAAGAATCATTTTTTTATTGAATCGTATGATTTTATTTTTTTGTGTGCTTAAGTTTTAACTATTTGTTGAATTAATTTAAATTTAATCTTGGAACATGAAATAAATTCCTTATTACTTTGTACTTTAAAAGGCATATAAGGAAAGAAAGAAGAAGTTTTTCTTACACTTTTGTTTTATTATAACTAATTATAATACAACTTGTAATTACAGACACTAATGTCAACCCTAATTACCAATATCTCCTTGTATAATGATAAGGGGTTTAATCTTAATAGATCCATCTAATGTGTATGAGTGGTTTAGTAAAACTTCACACATGAAATATTATTTTGATTGATAGATTTGATAAAAATATAATATCCCCTAAGTTTGTTTGTTACTCTAAGCTAATTTTTAAAGGAATATAAATTACAATCGAGTCACTTGGCAAATGATATTTTTTTCCAACATATCTTTCTTTATTACCTTCCTTTTCGTTTATCGTTTTTCCTTTGCCAATTTTTTTTGGAAATTGAATTATAAAATATAACACTTTAGTTTTTAGGACAGTTAAAAACTGAAGAGTTTTTTTTAAAAGTAAAAATTGAATAGTTGCCACCTGAACTACAATATTTCTTCCATCCTGAAGCTTAGGTGGACAATATTGGAGAGTGAGCTTAGGTTGATCTCCAACTACCTGTTTCCAGCTTCTGTTCAAGGATGAGCTAACCTCTTTTGAGTGCTAGAGAATTTGTATTAGTGGGAGGTTTTGGGTTGGATGGGGAAGGATTCTAGGAGGGTAAAAGAGGAAATCATCTGAAGGAGCAGACTATATAGCTAGAAGAGTAAGAAAAGAGGATTGATAGCTTTTGGCTGCAAGAAAAACAAGTTTAATAGATTTTTAAAAGGGAAAGGCAGGAAAAAAGAAGGCTAAAAAGTACTAGAATGCCCTTCAGTGGTTGGACATGTATGTATGGAAGCTAAAGAAGGACAAAAACTGAGTGTAAGGATGGAGAGATGGAGGAGATTGTTGAAGATCTGTTATCAAACAGAGGAATATGGAAGAAAACAAAGATTCTAGATGTGCTGATGGACATATTGAAAATAAAGTTAAAGGTAAAAGAAAAGGGTTGTAGAGAGAAGGAGGAGATTATGGTAGTGTTTTTTTTGTCCCATGCCAATTTGCCTTAAATTGCAAAGATACATCCACATCGCCATGTAATATTACCTAATAACAATTTTTTACAATAGTAAATCAAAGAAAAAAAACAAAAAGGTAAACATTAGAGGTCTTTTTATGCAATAATAATAAAGTTTATTAAATATTTTTATTTTGATATTTTATATAAGAGATGAATATCAAATTTTATATAAAAATTATAGAAAAATGAAAAGCAAATATCAATATTCAACAATTAATTAACTATTTTTGAATATGTAATTATCTTAAATTCAAGTTTAAATTATTATCTGTTTGAACTTATGTGTCACAAATAATATGATAACAAATTTCTGCTAACAAACTTCTACAACAAAGACAATAAATAACATTAATAATAGGACCATGAATAATGAATATCTTATAATAAACTTTTAATTTAACTGTATGACAAAAAGATGATTTTTTTTTATTTTTAAACCTTAATGAAAACATTAAAAATTCAAGTGGGAAAATTAGAGTCTTAAATAGGTTCATATGTTCAAAACATAAAATTTAATCATATTGATTCACAATAAAGTTTTATTTTTCTTTTTTCAAACAAATAGTTCAACTTCAATTAAGTAGACCATATTTGTGAATGGAAATGGGATTCTTCCCAAGCCATTATCTATCAGATCGGGTGATCCTCTCTCTTCTTATTTATTTTTAGTTATGGAAGGGCTATCTCAACTTATCCATAAGGTTGTAGAACCCAATAGAAGGTTTCGTTATCATAACAAATGTAATGTTTCCAAGCTTACTCACTTGCTGTTTGCTGATGATTTGATCCTTCTTTCGGGGGCAGACACACACTCAATGCAGTTACTTAAGGTACTTCTTATGAAGTTTTCCAATTGTTCTGGTCTGGTAGTAAATGTCAATAAAAGTAGTTTGTACTGCTCTAAAGATATGCTAAATCCTAAGGAATTATCCAATATTAATGAACTTCAATTGCATGATCTTTCATTTAAATACTCGGGAGTCCCTATTTCGTATGCAAAGCCAAAGTGGTCACAGTGTATTTCCCTCATAGAAAGAATCAAATCTTGAATTAATACTTGGCAGAATAGATCCTTGTTAATTGCTGCAAGGGTTATGTTGATAATTTTTGTGTTAAGAAACCTTTATGTCTATTGGGCATCTGACATCTTTCTCCCTAAAAAAGTCATCAAGGAGATTGATAGCATCTTAAAAGCTTTCTTATGGTCTGGGAATCCTGATAATTCTAAGAAAGTGAAAGTCATATAAAGCAATGTAGCTATTCCTAAAAAGCAAAGTGCCTTGGGGATTATCTCTATTTCTCTTATGCAAAAAGTATTTATATGTAAAAGGATTTAGAGGCTCTTCGATGACAGACATGCTATGCGGGTTAAATGGTTGCATGAAACATATCTTTGTAATAAAAGCTTTGGCAATTGTCTATCTCAAGAGAGGATTCTTGGTTTTTCTTGCAAATATTGAATTTAAGACAAGTTGTTTTTCCTTTGAACAAGCATGTTTTAGGAATAGAAGATTCTATTTGAGTATGGTTTGACAATTGGTCAACACATAGTCCTTTAATTCAGAGGCCTGAATTATCCAAACTTATGAACAAGATACCTCTTCACTCCAAAGCCTCTACCTTGATGAATCAAGGGCGTTGGGCGAGGGCAATTTTAGAGGATTCAACTTATTAGTTGATTTTCTCCCTCAAATCACGAATACTCACAAACATAATTTGGTAACATGGGTACTAGATGCCTCAGGTAAATTCACTAATAAGTCTTGTTATAAGGCTTTGTAGGAAGGAGTAGGGTATGTACCTTGGTTTAATCTTCTTTGGAAATCTTCTCCCGATCATAAGGCCTTTATCTTCACTTGGTTTGTTATAAAAAACAGGATCCATACTAAAAATAGATGGTTTGGATCTTACGATCCTATTTGTGTTCTTTATAAAGAGTTGGAAGAAGATATAAGTCACTTATTCTTTCAATGCAATTTCTCTAAAGTAGTATGAAGCAGAGTTTTGCATTTGTTGTCTGATGTTATTGTTAATTATGACTGGTCATCTTCTCTTAACTGGATCATTTGTATTGCCAATTTGAGGTCGCAAGATGTCCCTATATACAAAATTTCCTTTACGACCATCGGACATATTCTATATGAAAGGAAAGGAACAAGATGATCTACAGGAATAAGGAAATAAACAAATATATTTTAGCTGACGACATTGTCAATGGAATCTGAGCCCTTATGTTAGCAAAATTTGATTAACATGATCTATCTCAAGGAAAGAAGAATAGATGAAATTTATAATGTTTTTTTTGCTATTTCTTATTTGTTTTTGTAATTTGTCATGTCTTTAATTGTAACTTTTGTTTGTAATTTATTTAAGTTTTTAGCTTCTTTAACAATTGCTTCTAAATTATATTCTTGGACATCACTAGGACCGCAGCATGTCCTATCAAATAATCCGTTGGTGAGGGGCCTTTGGCACCAACTTATGTCTAGGATTAGATTCCTTATTCTCTAGATTTTATGTCGGTGAGTTTAAGTAATATATAATTGAAAAATGTTTTTGGTTAACTATTAATAGTTATTTATGGAAAATTTTATAATTAAAATGACAATAAATATTTTAATAAAATAAATTTTTCTTTAATTAATAAAGTTAACATGAATAATTATTAATAATGGGTCATAATTATTTTACTGGAACTAAAAGCAAGCTATATATTTTGCGCAACATAAAGAATTTGTAAATGGAAATTTTCTTGCTTCCTATCTCTTGCAAGACACATCAATTGTTTTGGAAGTGATAAGTCAGAATAAGAAAAAGGAACAAAAAGCAAGAAATTACGGTTCTATTTCACTTTCAATTCGCTGTCAGCTAAAGAGAATATCACAATCTAACATTTTTGGAATAAAGATAAGGTGATATGTTTTATTCTAAGATAGATGAAAGTTGATGTCAAGCATTGTCCAAAGAATATAATTCTTTACTTGTATTATTAGTAAAGAATATAATTCTTTACTTGTACTATTAGTTACTTAATTAGAGTATGTTAAGTTGAGATAACAAATTTAAAATGTTTAAATTTTAATTTAATAGTAATTTATAAAAAATTTCTCTTTTTTTAATATAAAATATTATATTCATCTCTTGTATGAGATTTTTACAATTTATCGTTGAATAAAATAATAGTAAACAAGTTAAAAGTGCTCGTAAATAACTTTCTATGAGATTCCTTTTTCTGGAAGAACGTAATTAGCAAGTGTAATCCTGTTCGCGTTATCATGCTAGCTGGCTTGTAGAATCTTATGCCAAATCGGTATAAATATGAGAAGCCAATTGTAAGGGTTTGTGGAGTGATACAAGAACAATTACATTCACTCATAAGTTGAAACTGCTAAAATGAAAAGTGGGCGAATGAGACCGAGAGCAGTAAACTTTGGAAGTGGGCCGATGAGGATGGAGGAGTTCAAGAAGTGGTTACTAGCATTTGATGACGACAAGGACAGTAAACTAAGCCTGACAGAGCTGACCGAAGCGTTCCGGATGACCAGAACGTGGTTTTCGGGGTGTAAAGCCCGGCAAGCCATGAAATTTGCAGACGCCAATGGCAGTGGCTTTATCGAAGAACCCGAAATCGAAAAGCTTGCGGAATTTTTTCAGAAAAGATTGGGTTTCGAAATTGTTAAAGCCTAGTATGCGTCTTGTCATTGTCTGGTAGTTCTAATCAGATGGGTTTGAAGCTATAGTCAGCATTCACGTAAGAAAGTTCATACCTATCTTTCTGTTTCCACAATGTAATAAAATGTTTTAAGTAATTTGTTGAGAAATCGTGTCAGGATTCGATACTGTGCACAATGAAATTGTTTAAGAATGCGTAAAATGGAAGAAAATTTGCTGCTGAAAATTGAATTACTGAACTAAAGCAACTTGAAGCCTTATATAGGCATTTACAAAGCCACCAAATTACCCACTAACTTCATATAACGTGACTGACCCACTGACAACAACAATAAAAACAAACAGACAAATTACCAAGCCACGAAATCAACATACTCACTAATTCCGTAACGTTACTGACCTACTAACTAAAAGAGAACAAACAAACCACTAACTTATAATTTGACCAAGTCTTTAAAAAGTTGGTGCTGCAGTTTAACAACACCCCCCCGCCTCCCCACACACCCCTCGACACCAGCTAATACCTTTTTGACAATTGCAAGTTGATGACAGAAAACTTCAAGCTTGTTGCCATTCATACTCTTTGTGAATAAGTTTGCAATCTGATCTCCCAAATTGATTTGCCTCAACTCCACTTCTTCCAAAACTTTTCTTTGATAAAATGGAAATGCACTTTACATGTTTGGTTCTTGCATGAAAAAAAGGATTCTCCGCCAAATGTATTGCCGCCGACTAGTTTTCGCAACATAGAGAAATTGCATGCCCTATCAGCTGGTGCAAGTCATTCAGTAACTGCATAAGCCAAGTGCTCTTTTAAGCTGCCATTGTTGCTGCTCAGTACGCCACTTCTATTATTGACAAGGACACAGTTGGTTGCTTCTTGCTACACCAAGAAATTACTCCAGACCCAAGCATAGAAACATAACTGGTAGTCGAGCGTCGAGTACTATGATCACTTGCAAAGTCAGCATCAAAATACCCATCCAACTTGCACTCTTTCACCCTTCTTTTAAAACATGCTAATGTCGACTATGCCCTTAACATATCTTAAAACTTGATGAACTGCTTCCAAATGAGACTTCTTTGGACTTTGCAAGTACTGGCTCAACACACCAATTGCATAAGAAATATCAAGCCTTGTCAAGGTTAAATAAATCACGCTACCCACCAGTTGCTGATACATAGTTGCATCCTCCAAATCTTTTCCTTTGTGAGCACACGGTCTGACATTTGGCTCTATTGGTGTTGAAATTGGCTTGCACTCAAGCATTCCAAACTTTTTTATCAAGTTTTTAGAATATTTTTGTTAAAGAAGAAATATCCTTTCTTGAGTGCGATTGACCTCTAGACCAAGAAAATGCTTGAGTTGACCAAGTTCTTTCTTCTGAAAACAATTGACATATTCTTCTTTGATTGGTGGATTTCTTCTTCAGAATCACTTGTTATAATTAAATTATCTACATACACAAACCCAATGGCTAATTTTCCTCCATTAACTTTAACAAACAAACTTGAATCTGCAGGTTCCATAGAATAAACATTGTGAATTAAAATTTCAACAATTTTATCATATCAGATTCTCGGTGCTTGCTTAAAACCGTAAAGTGCTTATTACATAGCTTGCACACATATTCAGGGTGATCTTGATTATGAAAACTCATTGGCTGAGTCATGTAAATCTCATGATCTAATTCACTATAAAGAAATGCATTTTTTACATCCATCTACCATAAACTCCAATTTTTGCAATTGCGAGTGCCACAAGAACTCGTACAGTTGTGATCCTTTTTTTTTATAGAAATCCTTGAGCTACCAAGTGAGCTTTTGTCTCTCAATCGATCTATCGGCACAACACTATATTTTATAAATCAATTTGCAAAAAATAGGCTTCACATCTCTTGCCTTTGACACAATCTCCTAAGTTTGATTCCACTACAATGCAAAAATTTCTTCTTCCATAACTTTAGTCCATTATGAACTTTGAAACACTTCCTCAAATGTCTCTGGCTCTGTTTCTTCTGCTTCTTATACTATTGCATCGTTGGCATATTTGGGTTTGAGCTTTCTAACTCTTAGTGATCTTCTTAACAGAGTCGATGTTCTTGCTCCACTATGCTCTTCACTTAGTTGTGGATACACACCAGTTTGTCAAGGAGCTTGAGTCACGCCTTCTTCGACATCATTGTCATCACTTAGACTCAATTGGATTTGAGAGGACTACAAAGGACTCGAGTTTGATAATTCTTCCATGTCTGAGGACCATCATGAAGAAGCTTCAACAAACAGTACATTTCGGGATGTGTAACACTTTCCTGTTGTAGGATTGCAACATCTCCAGCCCTTCTTTGGTTGTCATATCCTACAAAAATACACCTGACAACCTTCTTCTCCATTTTGCTACGTAAATGGTCAGGAACAAATATATAGCGTACGCATCTAAAAACTCAAAAATGACTGACAATAGTTTTAATGCTCCATAAATTTTCAAAGGGAGAGAGAAAACATAACCTTTATTGAGGAAGCTTGTTAATCACAAAAGTTGCTATCGTCTCTTACTTTTTTTGCATGAAGCATATTTCGATAAATTTTTGCAAGGTGCCTGTTCTTTCTCTCAACTACACCGTTATGTTGTGGGGTGTTAGCACACGTAAACAGGTGGCGTATATGGTAGTCTCATAAGAATTGAGTAAACTAGTTTGAGTTATACTCTCCTTCGTTGTCAGTGCACAGGCAGCAAATCCTTTTACCAAGTTCTGCTTCAGTAGCTTCTTTGCATTCCTTGAACTTTGAAAATACATATATTTTTCTTTAGTAAAATAAACGCAGACATACCTTGAGAAATTGTCAATAAAAGTCACCATATACTTCATCCCTCCAATTGATGTCATTTTGATAGGTCAAAACATCATAGTGTATCAACTCTAATGGCTCCTTTGCTTGAAACTTGGACTCGTCATATGGTAACTGTAACATCCCGTTTCCAGAGAACGGGTCGGACCAGAGAAACGGGTCCAGGTGTGGTAAATTACCACATCTCATGC
>JANQBM010000002.1:2359526-2369878 GCA_025594535.1 Erythroxylum domingense | reverse complement strand
TAATTATTCTTATTAATTTGATTGTATAAAGTTTTGATATTTATTAATTTTCTACTTACTCTTATTCTTATTATTATTATTTATTGATATTAAATAATATCATTAAATTCCTGATTATTTTTAATTTGGTTCATAGCAAGAATAAGCAAAAAAAATTAGAACCTCTGAAATAACGTTTGAAAACAAAGGTGGCTTTCCAAAACAAAAGCTGGCTTTTGGATGTGGCTTAAAAACGGTGCCAGTGGGTGGGTCCCACAGGCGTCTGTCCAAGTTTAATAACGCCTGCCAAATTTTTATACAACACAGCGTCGTTTGGATATTGGACAGAATAAGACTGAGTTAACTTAGACAGAAGATCCGAACTCCATAGAGAAGTTCTTGGGTATCAGGATCGTAGAATCGTAAAGAATGGGCATGAGTTTTGATATCTCCTGCTTTCTTCTTTATCCTCAATTCTGTGGGGATCAGCCTCTTTATAAACTACTTGGGTTAAAAATTTACATACAAGCTATGGCTGTGAACTGCTTAGTCTTATATATATATAACTCTACTTATGATCTTGGTGTTTTGAAGTTCCTATTCACAACCAAGAGGAGTGAAGTTTTTCCTGATAGAGGAGTGAAGTGACGTTCTACATATTCTTGTAGACGTAGTTCTATATACATATTTTGACTAGTAATACGGTCAATAAGAACATAGAATAGATGCAAGGAAATTTCTTTGTTAGAAGCTTACATTTAAAAAGGACCCAGTCTTTAAAAACTTCTACTGATGAAAAATCTAAAAGGTGTAACTCTTCTATTTATGTTAGTTTTATATCTAAAAAGATCCAGCCTTTATGAATTTGGACTTATGAAAAATTTAAAAGATGTAATTATGAACTTATACTTGGGAAAAATCTAAAAGATATAACCTTTTCATATTAAAATTTAACATTAAAAAAGATCCAATTTCTATGAATTTTCACTTATGAAAAATTTAAAATATGTAATTATAAAGTTCTACTTAAGAAAAATTTAAGAGATGTAAAATATCTAAATTTTATGAACTTTTAGTTATAAAAAATTTAAAAGATGTAGTTATGAAATCCTACTCGTAAAAAATTTTAAAAAATGTAACCCTTTTGTGTTAAAATTTTACGTGTAAAAGAAATTATACCTTTATGAACTTCTATTTATGAAATTTAAAAGATTTAACCTTCATTTAAGGACAAAAATACTAATATAATTTATTTGTTTGCACATCCAAAATTTAGTAGTTTCACGTTTCACCACATCAAAAATGAAAATATTGCTTCTCCTGTTGATAATTTATATAACAGTTGTGGTTCTGCAAATAAACTTAATCTCTAAATCTGTACCTCTTTGATCTTGTAGGTTGATGTTTCAATTTACAACCATGATCACTTCCTGCTTTCTCATCTGAATAAACTTTGACGACCAATTTACACCAACCAAAGGCATTAACTAACTCAGAACGTCGAATCTGTTATTTCGAATAAAGAAACTTATCATATCATTAGCTAGAAAGTTTTATACCATCTAAGTTGACTCCTATAGCCAGTGAATAAGAATAACAAGCAGACAAAAACAGAAAGTAAGAAGTTGTGGGAATTCTAATTCCGATTTCTACAAAGTTAAGAGAAAAGCATTATAAGATATTTGAATTTAATGTGTTGGATACAAAAAACTCTTCGAATAAGAATAGTATTAAACTTAATTTGTGCTTATAAATTTTCAATATATTTTCACTTATTTATCAATTGCGCCAATAGTTATTTTTTATCGAAACTCGAGCCTGTGTACAATCTTAAATTGAGTAGGTTTTTTAAGGTCATAATCATCCATTCAACCTGCAATCACATTTGGTTTCTCGATCAGGTTCTTTTTCCTGGTCCTTTTATGAGTATAAAGACAATACAAGTTAAATTTTCAATGATCTGAAAGATAAAAAGATTGAGAGAATCATGAAACTTTGGATAACCTAAGCTTGATACTTATGTTGACAAAACCATTAAAAAGTGAAAATGAAACTCTGATAAGGGGAATATCAGCAACTCAAAACCAACAAATTTGGCAACTATCTATCTCGAGGGAGTACTCTAGCTTGGTTCTCCTTGAAAATGTTGAACTTGAGACATTTGGTATTTCGTTTGATTAAGCATGTGTTAGGTAATGAAGATAATATTTGGGCATCGTTTGATAATTTGGACAGATCATAGCCCTCTCACTCAAAGGACAGAACTATCCAAACTTATGAACATGATTCTTCTTAACTCAAAAGTCTCTTGCTTGGTGAATCAAGAGCAATGGAATGACAACTTTAAAGGATTCAAATTACTAGAGGCTTTTCTTCCTCAGATCGATGATACCAGCAGGTAGGATTCAGTTACCTTGATCCTAAAGGCTTTGCAGGAAGGTAAAAGGAAGGTTCCTTGGTTCAATCTTCTTTGGATTCGTTCTCAGTCAAAAAGCTTCTATTTTCACTTGGCTAGTTATTAAGAACAAGATTCGTACAAAAAATAGATAGTTTAGAAATTATGATCCAATTTGTGTTCTTTGTAAGGAATTGGAAGAAAATAGAGAGTAATTATTCTTTCAATGTAGTTACTTTAAAGAGGTTTGAAGCAGAGTTTTACATTTTTTGCCTGATGCCTTCTTAAATTATGATTGAACTTCATCGCTAAATTGGATCATTAATACTGCCTAACTGAGATTGCACGACCCCACCTTATACAAAACTTATTGGAAAAGATATACGTTGCCTTGTATGTAATTATCTTTACCTAAATAATTAGTGTATATCATTATCATCGTACATGTGACAACTTTATATTAGCCTAAAATCAGGGAAAGATTAGTGTTGTAAACTTGTATAAATTATGTACATCATGTCGGAAGTAAAGCAACTTTTCCTACTATTTTCAGTCTCCTTTATTTTTCATGGTATCATAGCACGATCTTAGTGCTCTGTATAAAACTTCCCACGTTCTTCCGTTACCTTTTCAACAATTTCGAAAGAAGCTTCAGATTTCTCATCCAAATCAGAAGTTATGGATCCATCACATCCATATTACGTCCACGATTTTGATCAACCAGGGCACATGTTGGTTCCAACCAAGTTGAGCGGACCAAATTATCTATCCTAGTGTAAAGCTATGATGCATGCTCTCATCGCCAAAAAGAAATTAGGTTTCATTGATGGCTCTCTTGAAATGCCGTCACCCACAGCAAAGCCGACTGAGTTTGAACAGTGGAACCAGTGTAACAGCATGATACTCTCGTGGATATCCCATTATGTCGAACCTGATATAGCGTCAGGCTTCATGCATGCCATGACAGCCAAACAGATGTGGGATGATCTTCGGGATCAATTTTCTCAGAAGAATGCTGCCGCCATATTCCAGATTCAAAAGGCAATAGCAACAATCACGTAGGGTACGATGTCCGTGGTAGCCTACTACATCAAAATTAAGGCTTTATGGGACGAGTTAGAAATCCATCGTACCCCTGTGACTTGCAATCGTACCAATGATCATTAGGCCGAGAGAGAGGAGGATAAATTGATGCAATTCCTCATGGGGCTCAATGACTCTTACAAGATTGTGAGATCTAACATATTAATGATGAATCCATTACCTAATGTCCGCCAAGCATATTCCATGATTATTCAAGAAGAAACATAGCAACAAATTGGTCCGAATGTCACTGAGAATTTTTCCATTGCAGCTGCCGTTCAGGGTCGATTGGCCACACAAAAGTCTGCCAAAGAGAAGATCTGTGAACACTGCAACAAGTTAGGCTACAATATTGATGAGTGCAACACATTAAAATTCCATTGCAAATTTTGTGACAAATGTGGGCACACAGAAGATCGTTGTCGACTCAAAAATGGCAACCAAAATACTAGATCCATGCAATCTGGTAATAATCGGAATAGGGGGCGTTCAGTCAATGCAGTTGAAACATCAACCGGGGCAGGTAACAATATAGAAGGCTCCGGATTTCTAGTTAATTTTACTAATGAATAGTTGCAGCAGTTAGCACAGGCTTTGGCGGGAATTAACCAAAATAAAAATTCTGGCAATGGAGATTTATTCACTAATGCGGCAGGTATAATCTCTCCATCTAATGCTTTTTCAAGTTCAGTCGTTAAGCCTTGGATTCTGGACAGCGGGGCTACTGATCATATCACCTCTGATCCTTCTCTACTCATACAAATTCAACCTTCTTCTATTCCACTTGTTAATCTGCCGACAGGTGCAACTGCTGACATTACACACACTGGCACAATGTCTTTTAACTATCAACTAGTTTTAAAAAATGTGTTGTGTGTACCCTCATTCAATTTGAATTTAATGTCTGTCAGCAAAATTACTAATGCACTCAATTGTTGTGTTATTCTTTTTCCAAATTTCTGTGTTTTACAGGACTTGGCTATGGGGAGGATGATTGGCTCGAGTAGACAGCATGATGGTCTCTACTACATACATCCTTCAATCCCCTCACCAGCTGCATATCACACATCACAATTTTCCCATCTGTGGCATTTGAGATTGGGTCACCCGTCCTCATCACGACTTGCATCCATTCTGTCTTTTTTAAAAATTTCCCATAAAATTGATCACAAATGTAGTACTTGTCCTTTAGCAAAACAGACTCAGTCTGCCCTTTCCCACAAGTTCTATATCCACAAAAAGTCCATTTGAAATATTACACTGCGATGTGTGGGGACCACATAAAGTCCCTACGCATTCAGGAGCAAGATTTTTTCTCAGCATTGTAGATGACTACACTCGTTGTTCTTGGGTGTTTTTAATGCATAATAAATCTGAGACTACATCTTTGTTACAACGGTTTATTGTTTTCGTTCAAAATCAATTTCATACTTCCATAAAAATTCTTCATGCCGACAATGGCTCTGAGTTTCTTCCCATAATTCCTTTTTTGCAAAATAATGGCATTGAATTTCAACATACATATGTCTATACTCCGCAGCAAAATGGAGTAGTTGAACGAAAACATCGTCACATATTAAATGTTGCTCGCTCCCTGCTTTTTCAATTAAATGTGCCACTTCGTTTTTGGGGGGAATGTATTCTCACGGCTGTATATTTAATCAATCGACTTCCTTCGCCTTTGCTCTCTAATCAGTCCCTTTATGAAAAATTATACCAAAAACCACCTTCTCTTCAACACCTTCGTGTGTTCGGATGTGAGTGCTACGCCACTGTCGTCCAACCTAAACAAAAATTCTCTCCCCGTGCCACACGCTGTGTTTTTCTTGGCTATCCACATAATCAAAAGGGGTATAAATTACTTGATCTTTCCTCTAACCAAATTATTGTCAGCCGAGATGTTACATTCAATGAGAATATCTTCCCATTCATGATTTCCGAATTCAATCCGCCGTTAAATGCTGATTCGCCATCATCATCATTACACCCACCCTTATTGCGAAATCTTGCCATCGATTCTGCCACCTTACCAAATATAAATTCTGATCCTTACCCACCAAGTAATCCGCCCCACCAAGATTCCTTTCCAATTAATTCATATACATCCCATAATGATACCGATTCTTCATCACCCCATCATAACGTCGACCACCCCATTCCTAATTCATCACCAACTCCTTCTATACTTGTCGAAGTCCAGCCACTCGATGATCAACCAAATATTCCACCTCCTGATCCCCCTCATCGTTCTCATCGGGAAAGGCACCCTCTTGCATGGCATGATTCTTACATCCTGTCTTCTCGGACCAATGATCCTACCAGTAAACAGGTCTCGCACACAGGCACCAGGTATCCACTCTCCTCTTTCCTGTCTTTTAATCATTTTTCTCCCTCTCACAAACACTTTCTGACAAGCATTTCTACTCATATGGAACCGCAGACATATGATCAGGCCGCCTGTCATCCCCATTGGGAGAAAGCCATGACTGCTGAACTTGAAGCATTAGAACGGAATCACACTTGGTCACTGGTTCCTCTACCTCTAGGTATTAAACCTATTGGATGTCGGTGGGTTTATAAAATTAAATATAATTCTGATGGCACTATCGAGCTTTATAAAGCTCGATTAGTTGCTAAGGGTTATATGCAGGTTCAAGGGATCGATTACAAGGAGACCTTTTCTCCAACTGCTAAACTCACCACTTTGAGATGTCTTCTGACCATGGCTGCCGCCAGAAACTGGTTTGCATATCAATTAGATATGCAGAATGCCTTTTTACATGGTGAATTAAATGAGGTTGTGTATATGCAGCCGCTGCCTAGATTGCGCCGACAGGGGGAGAACACAGTGTGTCGGCTTCATAAGTCCCTCCACGGTTTAAAACAGGCTTCCAGAAATTGGTTCTCTACATTGTCCAATGTTCTACAGAAAGGCGGCTACACCCAGTCTAAAGTAGACTATTCCTTATTCACCAAAGTTAACGGCTCATCCATTACTGTTATTCTCATATATGTTGATGACATATTATTGACAGGGAATGACAAGCAGGATATTAATCACCTTAAATCATATTTGCTTTGGCACTTTAATATCAAAGATTTGGGCAACCTCAAATATGTTTTGGGGATTGAATTTTCTCGTTCTAGTCGAGGCATTTTTATGTCGCAGTGCAAATATGCCTTGGATGTGTTACATGACCCGAGACTCACAGGTGCAAGACTGGAAAAGTTTCCGATGGAGCAAAATTCCAAATTAACTCTTGATGACAGTGACAAATTACACGACGCTACCAAGTATAGAAGGTTAGTCGGCAGATTAATTTATCTAACTGTGACTAGACTTGATATTGTTTATTCAGTTCGTGTATTGAGCCAATTTATGCATGATCCATGCAAATCTCATTGGAATGCGGCAATTTGCGTTCTCAAATATGTGAAAGGGACTCCTGGTCAGGAATTATTTTTGCCATCTAATAATATTTGCAATTGAGAGCATTTTGTGACTCTGATTGGGGAGGTTGCCGGATAACTCGGCGATCGGTATCAGGATATTGTATTTTCCTTGGTCCCTCACTCATATCTTGGAAATTGAAGAAGCAGACAAATGTTTCCAGGTCATCTGCTGAGGCTGAATACCGAGCAATGGCAAATACTTGTCTGGAATTAACTTGGTTGAGGTACATTCTTCATGATTTACGAGTTTCACAAGCGGATTCCTCTCCACTTTATTGTGATAATCAGGTGGCACTTCACATTGCTGCAAATCTCGTGTTTCATGAAAGGACAAAGCATATTGAAATAGACTTCCATATTGTTCGAGAAAAAATGAAGTCAGGGGTTATTCGGCCAGCGTACGTCTCGACTAAGATGCAGTTGGCGGACATTTTCACTAAACCTTTGGGAAAAGACGCATTTGCATTTTTGTTTAACAAGTTGGGAGTGTTAGATCCCCACTTACCAACTTGAGGGGGAGTATTGGAAAAGATATATGTTGCCTTGTATGTAATTATCTTTACCTAAAATAATTAGTGTATATCATTATCATCGTACATGTGACAGCTTTATATTAGCCTAAAATCAGGGAAAGATTAGTATTGTAAACTTGTATAAATTATGTACATCACGTCGAAAGTAAAGCAACTTTTCCTACTATTTTTAGTCTCCTTTATTTTTCAAAACTATCTTCACAACTAGTATTTATTCTGTATGGAAAAAAAGAAACAAGAGGATTTATAATAACAAGGAATTTCAGAAGTACAATTTAGTTGACGACATTGTCAACTGGAACCGGGCCCTTATTATATCTAAATGTAATCAACATGTACTATCTATAGGAATGAAGACCAGATGGAATCTATAATGCCTATTATTCAATTTATATACTTTTGTAATCTGATTTATCTTTGGCTTTGTAATTTAGTTTGTTATTTCATATATTGTGAACTCATTGTAATGTTTGATAGCTTTGTTATAATTAATTCAATTATTATTCAACTTAAAAAAACAACAATGAAGAAGGAAAAAAAGGAGAAAAGTAACACTACCCCTTATCTGTAAGCCTATCCTCTGCAACTATTCATTACCTCGTAGCATTTTTAGGACACTAAGACTAAAGCAGAAGGTGAAAGGTGCTGCTAGAGGCTATATCTCCTTTACCCTTCACTAACTTCCAAATCTCACAGTTTGGTCCAAAAGCTTGGCACTTTTCTTTTTGTACATCAGAATTTGCTCTTTTCCTTCATACTTTTTTGAACACCAAAATTAACCAACAAAAGGGGCTTCCTTTTTAATCTTTGTTTACTAAAAGTTTCGAAGGAGCCAAAATCACGCTCAATACTTTAGTTTAACATATGGAATTTGATTTATGTAAATTGATATGGTTGATGCTTGAAGCAAGATCTACATGAAAAATCTGTTGTGTATCTCCCTTAATCCCAAATACTAATTATGTGAGTTTTATTTTAATTGTTGATTGAAATAAAATGAAACTAAGAAAAGAGAAAAAGAAAATAAAAGGGGTAAAACACCGAAGTTATTCTTGATGAAAATTGGTAAGTAAGGCGATTGTCTTATTTGTTTATTTTAGAAGCGAATTTATGATGAGATAAAAAGGCTTAACCTTTTTTGCTTGTGATATGTGACGCTGTAAAAACCAGAACAAGGAAGGAGAAAAAGAGAGGTCTACTCCATTGTTTTGGCGTATGGGATGACAATTGTTTCGTTAGATAATTAAGAAGAAGTGGATCATTTTCGACAAGTATTCGATGTTGGTATCTCTTGGGTTTGTAGAGTACTAAATTGATTAGGGTTTTTCAACTTTTATTAGAATCTAGAGATAATTGTACTTGTCGTTGAGATTATTGTTGTTGGTTGTCAATTGTACTCTTGATTATTATAGTGGATTGATTTTAGTCTGTAGAGATATGGACCCGTGGTTTTTCCCATAGTTGAGAGGGGTTTTCTATGTAAATTGCTTGTGTGTTAATTTAGTTTCTTGCACTTATTTCTCTTGCTATTATTGTTTTTGTGCTTGTGGTAATTTTTCCTAACAAAGTGGTGTCAGAGCTGTGGCTGGAGGATCTTTGTGTAAGAAAATTACCACTTATTTGATTTAGGGAAAATTAGTGTGAAAAGAGAATGGCTAAAAATAGCGCTTCAAAATTTTGACGTTTCCTTGTTTGACGGGAAAATAAACTTTTGGGTATGAAAGAGTACTATCGAGGACTTGTTGGTACAATAAGATTCAGATGCAGCTTTAGAGGCGGACAAGCCGATGAGTTTGAATGCTGCCAAGTGGGTGTCATTAAAGAAGAAGGCGGTTAGTAAGATTCGGTTGGCTATAAGTCCAAAGATCAAGTACAACTACTTGAGTGAGACAAATCTGAAAGCTTTGATCGATAGGCTCTTAAGTGTGTATGCCTCCAAATCGATGACTAACATCTTGTGCTTGAGATGGGATTTATACCAGTCGAGGATGGAGGAGGGTATAACCTTGCAGGACCATATTAATTTGTTCAACCAATTAATGGCCCAATTGAAGAATGTGGATGAGAAGATCATCAATAAAAAACAAGCACTCTTGTTGTTAGCTTCACTACCTAAGTCCTATCGACCCATTATCATGATTGAAAAACCATTAGGGGTAGATTGTTTCGCAAACTGTTTGATTTTACGTGATCATCTCTAGTACAAATAAAAACAAAAATCAATCAAAAGAAAAATAATAGATGACACCAAAAATTTGATAACGCAATTCATCATTCCTTGTTTACGTCTACGGGGCCCTCACCCAGATTAATTCTTTCACTAAAATACAATAGATTTAACCAAGGCTTTACTGAGCCGATACCACTCAACCCTTGACACTATCTCTCAATGTAACACCCCACTCCTGTAAGACTCGCACCCGACATCGATGGTAATATCCGAGTCCGTATCTCGCAAGCGTGGTGTGCTAGAGCACTAAAACAATCAGAAGTCGATATAAGTATCATTTTTTTATAATCGCAAATTAGGGCCTTTTTTTTAACCACGACATAAAGTGCGAAAAGTGATGACCAAATCGAGCTCACTCTATTCGTAAACTTTTTCAAACATAACAATACAAGCAATAGAATTTTCAATAGCCATTTGGGCCCATTACAAATACAAAACATTTCCAATTCCAAAAATTATTACCTACCGTAATATTCAATTACAAATGATGCAAAAATTTGCGGAATATACAATTCAGTATAAAATAAATACAATGCAGACGCGAACTGATCCCTACCTCTTCTTTCACTCACATGCAATAGATATACTCCTGTAGCCTAACAGGGTATTCTTCTGAGTCCTGAAAAATAATTGCAAATTTTGGGTGAGTTTTGCGAACTCAATGAGTGACCATCATCGA
>JANQBM010000002.1:2343293-2359426 GCA_025594535.1 Erythroxylum domingense | reverse complement strand
AATTGACGATATTTTCATTATAATACTTCTATTTTGTCTTTACAATTTGTAAAATATCATCATTTAATTTGTAAATTTTTAAATTAAAATTTAAACCAATATTATCAAAATTTAAAATTAAAAATATTATTTTCAAACTAAAACTAATCTAATGCATTAATTATCATCAAACCTAATTTCGAGCATTTAAATTATAAAGATTGAACTGATTAAATTTGTTAAAATATAAATATAAAGTAATAATAACGTAAATTACTTTATGCATTTTCGGTTTTAGAGTTATAACAATTCTATAGCATTTGGGCAATTTCGAATTGAAGTTCAATTTCTACATTAAAATTGAAGTTGAATTTATGTAGAGAAAGAAACCACAAATTAGGTTCAATATATCTAAAAATTCACTGAGGACTTTCATCAAACACATTTGTGTGCATAACATAAAACACAAGCAAATATACTTATTCAACATTTCAATTCCCTTTCTTCACTATCCCTAAAAGTAATCGACACAAACCCCTCAATATTCGTCATCAATAACTCAAAAATTTGAAGAAATTCGAACAAACACACATTTTGTACCTTTATTGGAAAAGTGACAACCAAACCCACAAAAAATGAAACAAAACTTACCCAATGTCGTGAACAAGACAACGTAAGCATTGATGGAACTCCAAATCAACAAGAATAGACGAAAAACTTGGTGAAGAAGATGACATAGAGTAGAAAAAAATCGCAGGAAAAACAAGGGAGAAAGGGGGGAGGGTTTTGGGACATTTAAACAACGACAAACGATGTAGTCCCACTTAAATTTTTTTAACATTGCAACATTCCACGACGAAATTATTAATCATCATTATAAGCCAAACATTTAGCTACGATATATAACAATCGTCGCAAAACGGTTTGGCATAAGGCAAAAACGACGTAGTTATAACTATTATGATAGGGCACAATTTGCGACTATACTATATTCGTCGCAAAAGGACATCTTTAGCTATAAAAAATATAAATTGTCGTAATATATAATACATTTCCCTACTAATCTTCTAAATCGTCGCCTAATCTTAACAATTTTGCTACGAATTTTGATAAACGTCGCAAATACCCAAGTATTTTCTTATATTAGTTTTTCCTATTACCAATAACAAATATAAAATTTAATCTTGTCAATTATATATGCAATTATTCTTCATTTGCTTAATTTTGGGGATCAGAATGACTAATATTTAAAAATATTTTGTTACAAATATTTTTATAATTATATTACAAAGTCTTATTATATTAATTACAAAAATTAAAATGTTTGTTTATTCAAATAAGTTTTTTTAAAATTATATTAATGAAAATGTATAATTTGAAGACAATCTTATTTTATTTCAACAGTCAACCTATTAATTTCCGAATAGTTTTGAAATGAATCACTTAATTTTTACTTCAAATTATTTTTTATTTAGAATAGGGAAATAAATTTATTTAAAATTATTTATGAACCGTTGACCTTTAGCGAAGAACAATCTATTAGTCGCTCCATCCAACGATTATCGACTAAATACAAAAAATCGTAGCAAATAAATTAAGACTACTTCTAAATAACTACAACAAACAATAAACGACATCGTTTACCTTCACTATATAAACAACGTCGTTTTGTATTAGGTTTTCAAATCAACACAACATAAAAGCCTTTTTAACATTCTCATTCAAGCAGCCTTCTGAATCAACAAAAACCTCTCCTACATCGCCGATGCCTTTCTCACATAACAAAACCATTCACTTCATCAAAACACGGTCAGTATTCCTGTCACTTCTTTTTTATTATCTGCTGTATTTTCATGTACGGTTATCAAGCTCTTCTACATCTTTAACTGACAAGATCTAGTCTTTGTTTGTGAAACTAGGTTTGTCACAAGTTGTAGTCTACTTTTAGGTAGATGCTCTGTGATGTTTTCATTTGGCTCTCAATTCAATATTTTCAACGAGTAAAAGTATTTAACCATAAAAAAGTTGTAATTTTTAATCCTTCTATGGTAGATTTGGACGTTCTTTCTATAGATTTGTACACATGTTTTTTGTGTGCTAAAGTTGATTTCTTTAGCTTTTGTATATGTTGTTTTCTAATTTTCATGTTATTTGTTTGTGTATAATGATTTTGTTTACCTCACTGTTACTGAACTTTCGTATCTCATGCGTTTCTGTATTTTACGTACTAAACAACTAATGTAAATGCATCTTGCTTGCCATATGTGACTTTAGGCTCTCCTCTAGTCCTGTGAAACACATGAATTTGATGTATAAGTTGTGTTTATGGTTGAGTTTGGAAGATGATTTACTGTCTATCTTCGTTATTTTTTAATGTCTATCTTCCCACCCGCGTTTAACATTTAATCTCATCAAGGAATGTCGACATAGAGACTAGTTCTGAATGACCCTAATTCATACCATTGGGAGGAATATGGTAAAATTGTCCCTGCTGAGTAAACCAAAATTGAAAAAGAAATCTCTAGTATCTATACAAATCGTTGTTTGCTTTCCATGGCTGATATTCTGCTTCAAGGTTTTTAGTATCACCCGAACTATGTCACTTTCCTTATTATGTACATCTCATTTTCTTTTATGAAGTTATTCTATATATTCACATTTGATAGTTTATATTACATGCTTGTTTAAAGCTTCCTCCAATCTCGAAGGTGATATGTATGCCCATGGAGGTGGGAGCGATGTCACAACAGTCTATAAAGGAAAATCGGTTGATTTGCAATTTTCATCAATTCCAAATACTTCGTGTGCTCATGCACGTATGTCACTCTAATTTTATTTCATTTCATGGTTTACTAATATGACAATGTCTAACTTCTATATTGATTGTGTTTTAGGTACTAAATTTAGCGACTGCTTCACTCCATCATTTACAAATTTAGCTATAACGGAAAAGTTGTTTCAAGAGGGTGTGAAAAACCCTACAATTGAGGGAACAAGTTTTACTGTTTCTATTGGTGCGTTTGAACGTGCAGGGACCCTTCTGGGAAATCTAGAAATCAGGAATTCATTTACCTTTACTGGCTCACATGTTTCTTGGAATCCACAAAAATAAATATATCATTGTTAGTTAGCGAGTCAATCAACTGAACTCAGCTTTAAAGTTTATTTATTGTTTATTTGTAATAATTTGTCAAACAACATATCTACTACTTAGAGGTCAACTTGCGACCTATTGACTGTGGACTGTTATTGTTCTGGTTCTATAATTATATGATTTGGGTAACTTCTAGGAAAAACTTCTACTATATTGTTTTATAACTGTATTTTTCTGCTATATCATATTATTATATTCATAAAATTAATTAATTTTTTATAACTTATTTTGCCAATTTTGTAAATACTAATGATAACTTAATTAATTTTAAGTGTTAAAACACTTAAAATTATGTTGACTTTTTAAAAAAATAATACGCTCTAAACATTCAAATAAAATCTCAAATAAAACATATCTTAATTAACTATGATAGATTATAAAAATGTTAGATTTAAAATTTTTGCAAATGTAAATCATTAAGCAACGATTTGTAAAATCGTCACCAATTGCAACCATTCAACGAAGTTTTATGTAATTTGTCACTGTATGTCGGACATTTTGCGATGATTACCAAAATATCGTCATCGAATACTGGACATTTAGTGACGCTTAGAAAAATCGTCGCAAAGTGTTAAAGTTTTTACGACTAAATAGAATTTTGGTTGCCAAATATGGACTTTTAGTGACGCTAATGCATATCTTCATGAAATATACAACATATTTAGTGACGATTGACATAATTAGTCGCAAAAGAAAGTATTTGGCGACGAATAGCGTTAAACGTCACCAAATATTAAGCATTTTGTGATTATAAATTCTATTCGCCGCTAAATTTTTACTTTTGGCGACGCTTAATTTTTACGTCAGTAAACGACAAGTTCTAGTGACAACTTATTTTTTCATCACAATATGTTCTGTTTTTGCGATGAAAATAATTTTGTCGCCAAATAGTTCGTTTGTTGTAGTGTCTGTTATTACGAATAAAGGAACTTATCATATCATTAGCTAGAAAGTTTTATACTATCTATGTTGACACCTATAGCCAGTGAATAAGAATAATAAGGAGACAAAAACAGAAAGTAAGAAGTTGTGGGAATTCTAATTCCTATTTCTACAAAGTTAAGAGAAAAGCATTATAAGATATTTGAATTTAATGTGTTGGATATAAAAAACTCTTCGAATAAGAATAGTATTAAACTTAATTTGTGTTTATAAATTTTCAATATATTTTCACTTATTCATCAATTGAGCTAATAGTTATTTTTTAATTGAAACTCGAGCCTGTGTGCAATCTTAAATTGAGTACTTTTCTTAAGGTCATAATCATCCGTTCAACCTACAATCACATTTGGTTTCTCTATCAGGTTCCTTTTCCTGGTCCTTTTCTGAGTATAAAGACAATACAAGTTAAATTTTCAATAATCCGAAAGACAAAAAGTTTGAGAGAATCATGAAACTTTGGATAACCTAAGCTTGACATTTATTTATACAGAACCATTAAAAAGTGAAAATGAAACTCTAACAAGGGGAATATCAGCAACTCAAAACCAACAAATTTGGCAACTATCTATTTTAAGGGAGTACTCTTGGTTCTTCATGAACATGTTGAACATGAGACATGTGGTATTTCCTTTGATTAAGCATCTGTTAGGTAATGGAGACAATATTTGGGTATGATTTGATAATTTGGACAGATCATAGTTCTCTCATACAAAGGATTGAACTATCCAGACTTATGAACATGATTCCTCTTAACTCAAAAGTCTCTTCCTTGGTGAATCAAGAGCAACGAAATGGCAACTTTAAAGGATTCAACTTACTAGAGGCTTTTCTTCCTTAGATCAATGATACCAGCGGGCAGGATTTAGTTACCTAGGTCCTAGATACCTCAAGTAATTTTACTAACAGATTTTTCTATAAGGCTTTGCAAGAAGGTGAAAGGAAAGTTCCTTGGTTTAATCTTCTTTGGATTTGTTCTCAATCAAAAAGCTTTTATTTTCACTTCACTAGTTATTAAGAACAAGATCCGTACAAAATATAGATGGTTTAGAACTTATGACCCAATTTGTGTCCTTTGTAAGAAATTGGAAGAAAATAGAGAGTAATTATTCTTTCAATGTAGTTACTCTAAAGAGGTTTGGAGCAGAGTTTTGTTGATTATTGTCTCAAACAATAGTCAAAAGTGTTTTTTCGGTGCAGCTAAATTGAGAGAAAAAAAGAGCCGAGAGGGAGAGAGAACAATAGCAAATAAGCAATTGTTTTGTATTTTTCAGTTTTCTGTTCCTAGTAGGAGTGTGTGAGATTGGGTTAATTTAGGTCTTTAAGAAATTGAGTGATAAACGCTATTGTATGCCTTATTGATTATAGTGAAATACTCCGTTGTCTCAAATTGGACGTAGGCATTGCCAAACTAGTATAAAAATCTTGATGTTCATGTTGTTGTTTTATTTTTCACTCCAAATTGATTAACGTTTCCTCACAATAGGTGGTATCAGAGCTCCAATTTTTTTGACTGGGGAGTTATAGGAGTGAACCCGAGAACAGTGTTGGTGCTACAGTTTCCTGAGAATGGTGTTGGAGTTACAGTTCCCGTGAACAGTGTCAGTGCTACAGTCCCTTTAAACAGTGTTGTGAATAGTGTCAGTATTATAGTCGTGTGAACAGTGACTATAAACAACACGTATTTATGAGTAGTGGCAAGTAGATGATTGGAGATAAAGACGAGCCCATTAAGAGGGAGTCGATATCATCATCGTCGACACCTACATCCAATAGACATCCAATCACTACTACAAGGTTAGAGGTTGATAAATTCAATGGCTCTAATAATTTTGGTATGTGGCAATGTGAGGTTATGGATATGTTGTATTAACAAGAGTTAGACGTGGTTCTGGAAGATAAACTAGAAGATATGGATGACAAGTAGTGGACACGAATTAATCTCTATGTGCCTCTATTCCATGATAAGAAGCTGAAATACTCATATATGAAGGAAACTTCTGCTAAGGAGTTATGGACGAAATTGAAGGAAATGTATATGACTAAGAGCGTAGAAAATCGGCTTTTCTTGAAGAAGCAACTCTTTTGATTTCAGTATTGTCTAGGTATTTCTATGCACGAACACCTAAATGATTATAATAAAATCCTTGCTGATTTAGCAAACCTTGATGTGAAAATTTCTGACGAGGATAAGGCATTATGTTTGTTAAATTCATTGCCTGATGATTATGATCATTTGACAACTACTTTGTTGTATGGAAAATTCGAGGTAAAACTTGATGAGGTTTCTGCGGCATAGGTGAATCATGAGTTGTCAGAAGGAACAGAAGACTCACAATTCACAAACTGAGGCACTCACTGTAAGGGGACGAACAGAGAAAAGAAAACATGGGAAGCGGGGAAAATCTAGTTCAAAATCACGAGGGAAGTTTCCTGCTAAAGATGAATGTGCCTTTTGTCACCAAAAGGGTCATTGGAAGAAAGACTGCCTCAAATTGAAGAACAAAGAGAAGGAGAATCTGGGTTCTATAGCAAATATTGCAAAATCTGGAGATGATGATTTCAAGTTTTCTTGGGCTAGTTCATCTGCTGATGGTCACTCCAAAAAGTGGATTTTGGATTCAGGTTACACCTATCATATGTGTCCCATTCGGGAATGGTTCTCTAGCTTCCAGAAGTTGGATGGTGAAGTTGTTTTGATGGGAAATAATAATGCCTGCAAAACACAAGGGATAGGCAAAATCTGTTTGAAGATGCGTGATGGAACAGTAAGAGAATTGAGTGATGTGCAGTATGTACGGGATATGAAGAAGAATCTTATCTCATTAGGAGCATTAGAATCTAAGGGTATCAAGATCACCATGGAGGGTGGAGTTCTTAAAGTTACGGGGCACTGGTGGTGATGAAAGGTACAAGATGAAATAACTTGTATTTCTTACAGGGGAGTACAGTTATTGGTGGAGCAGCTGTCACTGAAGCTGCTGACGCAGATAGCTCAGACACTATAAGGTTATGGCATACGCGTCTTGGGCATGCCGGTGAAAAAGCTTTGCAAGGATTGGTGAAGTAAGGCTTATTGAAAGGTGTAAAGACATGTAAATTGGAATTATGTAAACACTGTGTGTTGGGTAAGCAAACTAGAGTGAAATTTGGAACTGCTATTCACCACACTAAAGGCATTCTAGATTATATTCACACTGATGTTTGGGGACCTTCAAAGAATGCATCTTAGGGAGGTAGCCATTATTTTGTCTCCTTTATTGATGACTTCTCTATAAGAGTATTGTTAGACATTTCACGGTTAGGGAGACACCGCAATAGAATGGGGTGGCGGAGTGCATGAACCATACTTTGCTTGAGAAAGTCCGGTGTATGTTGTTTAATGCTAGTTTAGGCAAGATCTTTTGGGCTGAGGCAATTACTTATACAAGCCATCTTATTAATCAGTTACTTACTGCTGCGAATGAGGGTAAAACACCCATGGAGTTATGGCCTGGTAAACCTTGTACTAATTACAAGTATTTACACATATTTGGTTGTCCTGCTTACTATCATGTCAAGGAAAGAAAGTTGGATCTAAGAGCAAAGAAAGCTCTATTTATGGGCTTTAGCACTGGCGTGAAGGGATATCAACTCTGGTGTCCAGATGAGAAGAAATTTGTTATAAGCAGAGATGTGACTTCTGATGAGGCTGCTATAGTTAATCAGAAGAAGTATAAAGGGGAAATTAAAGTGACCAAGACCATAAGTAGTTCAAAGTAGGTGGATTTATTGAAGACTCCAGTTGTTCTAGTAAGGACTAATGTTACAGACACTAGCTAGTTCTATAGTTGATTCTAATAATAAGGACGAGGATAATGAAGATGAGGTACCTACCCAAGAGCCTCCACTGCAACAAGATTCTATTGCAACCAGAAGATCAAGAAGGGAGATTCGAAAGCCTACTCGGTTTATTGATATTGTGGCATATGGACTTCTCGTTATTGAAGATGATATTCCATCCACCTACAAAGAAGCTTTCAGGAGTTCAGGGAGCGTTGAGTGGAAAAAATGTATGGACGAGGAGATGAAAGCTCTTTATAAAAATGAGACTTGGAAGCTAGTTCAGTTACCAAAAGGGAAGAAATAAATTGGTTGTAAATGGGTGTATGCTAAGAAGATGGAATCTTTTGGAAAAGACAATGTAACATTCAGAACCAGATTGGTAGCTAAAGGCTATGCTTAGAAGGAAGGCATTGACTACAACGAGGTATTCTCTCCTGTAGTAAAACATTCTTCTATTAGTATTTTGTTAGCTTTGGTTGTGCAATTTGACCTTGAGTTGGCTCAACTTGATGTCAAGACGGTGTTCTTATATGTTGATTTGGAGGAAGATATTTTTATGTCTCTGCCAGAAGGGTTTACAGTTGCTGGCAAAGAAAATTGGGTTTGCAAATTGCAAAAATCATTGTATGGTTTAAAGCAGTCTCCAAGATAATGGTACAAGCGATTTGATAGGTTTATGATCGAGCAGAAGTACACAAGAAGTCACTATGACCATTGTGTATATTTTCTCAAGCTACAAGATGGAACCTTTATTTATTTGCTTTTATATATTGATGATATGCTTATGACATGTAAAAGCAAAGTGGAGATTGAAAGATTGAAGAATTAATTGAGTAATGAATTTGGGATGAAGGACTTGGGAGAAGCTCAGAAGATACTAGGTATGGAAATTGAAAGAGATAGAGTAAAAGACAAGATTGGTCTGTGTCAGAAGCAGTATTTGAAGAAGGTACTATAACGTTTCGGGATGAATGAAAATTCAAAACTGATTAGTACACCTCTTACTCCTCATTTCAAACTTAGTGCTTCTATGTCTCCTAACATAGATGAGGAGAGTCATTACATGGCTCAAATTCCATATGCAAGTATTATTGGTAGTTTGATGTATGCTATAGTGTGTACTAGGCTTGATATTTCACAAGTTATTAGTATTGTTAGTAGATATATGCATAATCCAGGAAAAGGGCATTGATAAGTTGTGAAATAGATTCTACGGTATATTTTGGGTACTGTGGACGTTGGTTTATTGTTTCAGCAAGATGAAGTTACTGGTCAATGTGTTGTTGGATATGTGGATTCTAATTACGCAGGTGATTTGGGCAAACGTAGGTTCACTACAGGTTTTATATTCACTCTTGCTCGAGGTCTAGTGAGTTGGAGATCAACTTTATAAGCTACAGTTGCTTTGTCGACTACTGAGGTGGAATACATGGCAGTAATAGAAGCTATTAAAGAAGCCATTTGGCTTCAAAAGTTGCTTGATGACTTAGGGGTCCAACAACTTCAAAGCCTTATTTATTTAGCAAAGAATCAAGTTCTTCATGCACGTATAAAATACATTGATGTGAGGTTCCATTTTGTTCGTGAGGTTATTGATAAGGGAGATATTCTTCTTCAGAAGATTGGGACCGCTGACAATCCTGTTGATATGTTGACAAAACCAGTTTCGTTGCTCAAGTTTAAGCATTGCTTAGACTTAATTGGCATTTGTAAAATTTGTTGATTGCCCCATAGGGGATTAGGAGACGACCATTGGGAGTTCTAATTTGACGGTTTGAGCCAAGGTGGAGATTTTTTATTATTGTTTTAAACAATAGTCAAAAGTGTTTTTTCGGTGGTTTTCGGTGCAAGGTTTTCTGTGGCTTTCGGTGTAACAAGTTGACCAGCTATATTTTATAGCTAACCTTTACCCATGTTTCTCTATAAAAGGAGAAGAATGGCAGTAGTTAAAATGAGAGAAAAGATAAAGAGTCGAGAGGGAGAGATAAAAATAGCAAAGGAGCAATTGTTTTGTATTTTTCAAAATTTTCTTCCTAGTAGGAGTCTGTGAGCTTGGGTTAATTTGGGTCTTTGAGAAATTGAGTGATAAACACTATTGTATGCTCTAATTGATTATAGTGAAATACTCCATCATCTCCAAACTAGACATAGGCATTGCCGAACCAGTATAAAAATCTTGGTGTTCTTATTGCTGTTTTATTTTTCACTCCAAATTAATTAACGTTTCTATACAACAAGTTTTACATTTTTTGCCTAATGCCTTCTTAAATTATGATTGGACTTCATCGCTAAATTGGATCATTTGTACTACCCAACTGAGGTTGCATGATGCCCCCTTATATAAAATTCTCTTTACAACTATTATTTATTTTGCATGGAAAGAAAGAAACAAGAGGATTTATAGGAACGAGGAAGTTCATAAGTACAATTTAGTTGACGACATCATCAATTGGATCTAGGCCCTTATGATATCTAAATATGATCAATATGTACTATCTATAGGAATGAAGACTGGATGGAATCTGTAATGCCTATTATTCAGTTTATATACTTTTGTAATATGATTTATTTTTAGCTTTGTAATTTAGTTTGTTATTTCATTTACGGTGAACTCGTTGTAATGTCGTGATAGCTTTGTTATAGTTAATTCAATTATTATTCAACTTTTAAAAAAACTAGCAAATGACGAAGGAAAAAAAAGGAGAAAAGTAACACTACCCCTCATCTTTAAACCTATCCTCTGTAACTATTCATTAACTTGTAGCATTTTTAGGACACTAAGACTAAAGCAGAAGTTGAAAGGCACTACTAGAGGCTATATCTTCTTTACCCTTCACTAACTTCCAAATCTCACAATTTTTGGTCCAAAAACTTGGTACTTTTCTTTTTGTACTTTAGAATTTGCTCTTTTTCCTTCATACTCTATTGAACACCAAAATTAACTAACAAAAGGGGCTTCCTTTTTAATCCTTGTTTACTAAAAGTTTCGAAGGAGCAAAAATCACGCTCAATACTTTAGTTTAAAATGTGGAATTTAATTTATGTAAATTGGTAGGGTTGATGCTTGAAGCAAGATCCACGTGAGAAATCTGTTATGTATCTCCACAAATATCAAATACTAATTATTTGAGTTTTATTTTAATTGTTGATTGAAATAAAATGAAACTAAGAAAAGAGAAAAAAATAAAAAGGGGTAAAACATCGAAATTGTTCTCGGTGAAATATTGCAAGGGTGGACTTTATTTTACTTACAAGTGGTGGCCCACTAAGTGAAGAGTTTTTTGATTGGCTTATAGGTGGAAAGAGTTGGTGCTTCATTACTTGGTGAGTAAGGCTATTGTCTTATTAGCTTATTGTAGAAGCGAATTTATGATGAGATAAAAAGGCTTGACCCTTTTTGCTTGTGATGTGTGATGCTGTAAAAACCATAACAAAGGAGGAGAAAAAGAGAGGTCTACTCTATTGTTTTGGCGTGTAGAATGGTAGCTGTTTCATGAGATAATCAAGAAGAAGTGAATCATCATCGACAAGTATTTGACATTGGTATCTCTTAGGTTTGTAGGAAGTACTAAATTGATAAGGGTTTTTCAATTTGTATTAGACTAGAGATAATTGTACTTGTCATTGAGATTATTATTATTGGTTGTCGATTGTACTCTTGATTATTATAGTGGATTGATTTTAGTCCGTGGAGATCTGGACCTATGGTTTTTCCCATAGTTAAGAGGGGTTTTCTATGTAAATTGCTTGTATGTTAATTTAGTTTCTTGCACTTTATTTCTCTTGCTATTATTATTGTTATGATAATTTTCCCTAACAAAGTGGTGTTAGAGTTGTGGTCGGAGGAACTTTATGTAGGGAAAATTATGGCTTGTTTGATTTAGTGAGAAATTAGTGTGAAAAGAGAATGGGTGAAAATAGTGCTTTAAAATTTTACATTTCCTTGTTTGACGGGAAAATAAACTTTTGGGTGTGAAAGAGTACTATTGAGGACTTGTTGGTACAACAAGATTTAGATGCAGCTTTAGAGACAGACAAGCCGACGAGTTTGAATGATGCCAAATGGATGTCAATGGAGAAGAAAGCGGTTAGTACAATTAGGTTGGCTATAGGTCCAAAGATCAAGTACAACTATTTGAGTGAGACAGATTCGAAAGCTTTGATGGATAAGCTCGAAAATGTGTATGCCTCCAAATCGATGACTAACATCTTGTGCTTGAGATGGGGTTTATACTAGTTGAGGATGGAGAAAGGTACAACCTTGCAGGACCATATTAATTTGTTCAACCAACTAATAGCCCAGTTGAAGAATGCGAATGAGAAGATTATCGATCAAAAACAAGCTTTCTTGTTGTTATCTTCACTACCTAAGTCCTATCGACCCATTATCATGATGTTGCTTGTTGGTAGGGAGAAGATTACACTAGATGAAGCTATGGTGGTATTGAGGGAGAACGAAAGGATGATGTCACATGTTGATGGAGGTTCTCCGAGTAATGGTGATCGAGCACTAGTTGCGAGGGTGTTTAAAAGAGGGAGGAATCAAGAGAGAAGGAGAGGTGGCTCAAGGAGTAGATTGAAATCGCACGCAAAAGACTTTGTAAGGTAGAGTGTTACTATTGTAAGGAGAAGGGCCACATCTAAGGCCGTTGTCCGAAAATGATGGAGGACTTGAAGAGTCTCCGGTTGATGCAAGATAAGAAGGGCAAGACTAAAGTAGATGATGATGGTGATTCCTCTAATATGATCATAGGTGATGGTGATAGTGATTTGTTATTGGCTATTCATGGTGAGGTGAAGGAGGGCCAAAAGAGTTGAGTGTTAGATTCGACTGCGTTGATTTATGTTTGTAGAGATTAAGCCTTGTTTAATACTTTGTGCCAAGATGGGGAGTATTGCCACATTAACATAGTGGGTGATCAAAAGTTGAAGGCCCAAGGCATGGGAACTTTAAGGATGAAGCTCGATGATGGTATGTGGTAAAGTAAATACACACAAGAGGGGAGTGAATTGTATGTGACGTAAAAAAAATTTTACAGGTTTTTTCAATTCGTATAATAAGCAGATCCTAGTTAATGAATAAAAATAGTAGGAGCCTGTCTGACAATAAAGTCTTTTAAATGACAGGAGTCTGTGAGGTGATATGAGCCTTTTGTGAGATAGGACCCTACTTAAATGAAAGGAGCGTACTGAATGATGAATCCTGTTAAAACAATTTAAAAAGATTCTTGTTAAAATTGAAAGGAACCATCAATAAGTTGAAAACAGAAGGGACCTATTATAAAAGTGTAGGAATCTCTTGTTGAAATGAACACATACACAATATAATGCGGAAATATAAAAGATAATGAGATAGAGAGAAGGAGTAGTCAATTTATACTAGTTCAACTTACAACCCAAGTCTACGTCCAATCCCCAAGCATCCAACTTGAATGTTTCACTATAAAAATTTGAGTATTAAATTTGACGAGCCTCTCCAATCTCAAGAATACATATTTTTCAAGTTTCTCCAACCTTCCACATTTGAAGTGTATAACAAGTTTCTAAAAGCTCACATAAAAATAAAATAACAATTTCTCTTTTAATGGAGTGATTTCACTTTCTAAGGCACAATAAGAATAATATGACTCTCAAGAATATAGATGCAGCTCAAATGTTTCGAAATTGTGAGTGTGTTCATTTTTTTTACAAATGTTGTTGCTCTTTTTTAAATAGTCAATTTCTTCAACTAGCCGTTGTTTCACTTGCATCTTTAATCAACTGGATGGACTTAAATCTGAATAACTTCGATATCATCTTTGCCAAAAATCTTCCAGTAATCAGGGGCTAATATACGACCTTCATAATTAGTAGGATCCTTTCGGATAAACCATTTCTAGTAAGCTAAGTTCATAATGAAGGTTCCTGTAAGAAAGAAAACGTATTTCTTATGATTTTATTTCCTTTTGAGAATTAGGCCGTTAATTATACAAGGAAATAAATCCATTTTGAATGTTGAAATATTATACAGTTATCATCAAAAAATTTAATCATAAACCTTGAGCTAATAATCTCCTCTTTTTTAATGATGACGAGCAATAATAGATATATTTTTCAAAATTCAAATAGATAATAAATGATTTCAAAAGATATCTGTGACTTTTATATGTTCAGACATTTAAAAGGAGCCTGTCTCTAAAGAAAGGAACTTATCATTTATATATTACATATTTTCACAAGTTTAACGTCATAATCAATCACATATATACTCGAGGCAGCATTGAGAAGTATATCATCATATATGCAAAAATATGCAAAAATATATCCACATAAACTCTCTCCCTTTGTCATTATCAAACATAGTAAAGTATAGGGAGGGAGTGAAATAAAAAGAATGAAATAGAGGGAAAAAATAAATAATGCATCAAACAAAATAATTAGTATAAATAAGTCAAGTAGAAAGCAAATAGCAACAGAGTTATTAAAAAGATTCAAGGATTTTTCTAAGAAAAATCTGCATGTCAAGAAGTTGATTCTGCATACTATCTATTTGTTATCGCATTTGTTCTTTGATTGACTTGAATATCCTTTAGCTGTTGTTGAAGAGTTACACTATTTTCATCCTGAGGAGGGACAAGAGTTTGTTGGTCTGGAGCAGGATCTAAGTTTTCTGCTACTCTTTCAGATCTTTGTCTACCTAGACATTGTTTCTTATATAATATTTATTAATAAATTATTATATAATAATGTTTCTTATATAATATTTATTAATAAATTATTATATACTTTAGTCTCTTATAAAATATTGATTCTCATATAATATTTATTAATAAATTATTATATATTTTAGTCTCTTATATAATATTTATTAATAAAAATTATTTTATTTTATTAATTAAATAGTTTGAAATTTGAAATTTATATATTGTGAATTATTTTAAATTTCATCATATTTAATAATAATTAATTTAATTTAATCTCAATTTTTAAATAATTTATTAAATAGAATTAAATTATTCATGATTTTTATTAATAATTATTTTTAATTAATAAATTTTAAATTAAATCATTCATAATTCTTATTAATAATTGATATATTACTTAAATAATATATTTAATTTATAATAAATTATATTATAAAGAAAATAAAAAAGAGAATAAAACTATTTTTATGATTTTCATAAATTTTGAAAACTAAAAGAAACTAAAAAAAAATAGAAATAAAAAACTTAGGGTTGTTTGTTTACATTATTATTTTTTTGTTTTCCAAATTCAGAAAAAAAAATTATTTGAATTTTTGGTTTTGGTTTCTTTTAGTTTTTAAAAGTTATGAAAACTATAAAAACTTTTTTATTTTTTGTTTATATTTTTTACATAGTCTGATTTACTATCAACTAAATATATATTATTTAACTATTTTATTGTATTAAAATCTAATAAAAATTATAAATAATTTAATTTAATTTAATTTTATATTATATTTTATTTAGTTAAAATTAGTTATTAATAAGAATTATGAATAATTTAAATCCGCTTAATGATTTTATTTAATTTTTGTAATAAAATTAAATAATTATTAATAAGTACAATTAAATTTAAAATATATTCATATAAATTTCAAATAAAATTTAAATTAAAATATATCTAAAATAAATATTAATTTCAAATAAAAAATTAAAGAATTATTTATTTTAATTAAACATAATAATTTTTATTAATAAATATTAGGTGAGAGATTAAAACATTTAATTGATTAGAAATAAATTATCTTTTAGTTTTATCTAATATATAATAATTATCGGTAATAAAAATATATGTTCATTGACATTAATAATAATCATATTTCTATTTTTATTTAAAAGAAATACAGAAATTAAAACAAAAAATGAAAAAAACTGAAAACCATAATAAAAAGCAAAAGTAGAGCCAAATAGTAAGTTATACCTTCAATTTTCCTCATCTTTAAGGTAGGAGATTGTTTTCTTCCATTTTCTATATTATTGAAAAGCGTAGATTCTAAATAAGTTGGTAGTCATTTTTCACTTAACCGTTTCATTGTTTTAATAGACAACACCTTTCAATTGCATATGCTCTTTTAAAATTGTTTTTGGTATGGTCGAGTCGGTCGTGTTGGGCCCGAGCCCATTCGTAATGGTCCACAGGCCGATCGGTCCAATCTTCAAAGACCAGTCTTATACTTATTGGCTATTCTAAGCCTAGGACCATTTCGCATTCTCCTTGGCCCATTCGGAGGTAA
>JANQBM010000002.1:2304389-2330417 GCA_025594535.1 Erythroxylum domingense | reverse complement strand
GCAATTCATGTAAATTAAGAAAATAGAAATAACAAAAATCTGAATTTAAAAAAAGTGATTGGATCTGAAAATTTAATAGAAAAACCTTGGTTTCGGGTCACTGATGTTATCACACTAAAATGGATCCTTGATATAAAATTTAGTTCATTAATAAACATTCATTGGGTGATGTTTTCTCTTAAGAGTAAATGATTAGAAAAATATATTCTAAGCATTCTTATTAATCAACAACCTAGATATGATCATAAGTTCAATTGATTAATAGCATTAAGAATTAAGAAAGGAATGAACGAGATAAAACATGTACGACATGCAATTAATCTAGTTGAACGTCTTCTTAGAATTTCTAACTCTAACGTAAAGAAAGTAATCCTAATTGCTACTTGTGATTAATAAAACTGAACGTCATATTTTATTAATCTAGCTATTAAACGAATCAATTCCTAGTTGGACACCTAGAAATAAATCAATTCAATTAGAAAACGTAGTTTAGAAGACACTCAATGTTCATCAACAAAACAAATTTTATTAAAACATCTCACACATAATAGATGATAACACGATTCCCCTAAACTAAGAAAAGAAATTTAACTACTCATAACGAAAGTGAAATTCAACAAAGAAATAATAAAGCACAATGTCTCCATCCCTAGTCTTTCTAGAAAATACAAAAATACCTAGAAAAATAATGTAGAAACGTGAAACTAACTGTGGCTATAGAAAGCAAGAAGAAAAACTATAGAAAAACGTAAAACACTACTCCTAAAGTGCCTGTTATGAATGGTAACGCAAATCCCCTTTTATCTCTTTCAATCTCCTCCTTTTTCCTCCTCTCTTGCAGATCACATCTTCCACATGTTCAGATTGTGAATCTCTATTAATCTAATCTTAAAAGATTATGAGAATCTAAAACAAATTAGATTTAAATTTGAAAGCAGACCTACAGATTTTTTTCTTTCATCCTTACACGTGTCCACGTCTAGTCATGAATTTGATGCCAACTTGTAATTTTAGATTTCTTTGTTTCTTTTGCATCTTTTTAACTTAATTTCATCTCCCAAGTGTTGGAAATCATCTGAAAACAATTAAGAAACAAATCCATAAATTTTAAATAATAATTTCAACATATAAGAGAGATTTATATATCAAATAAGTGCAGAATGACAACTTAACAAAAACTTCCAGCAGCCTTGGTAATTTTGTAGCCCTTCGTGTATGATGTTTCGGTGAAGAAACATTTGTTGATTTGAGATGTTTTGTGGCTATTGTGTGTGGGATTTTTAGTGATGATATTGAAGCCTCATAGTAGATCTTTTGATAGACAACTTTCCTTTCTTTTGTTGATGAAGTTGCATATCTAGAGGAGTTGCTTTTTATCTCAAGTGTTGTATTTATTTATGTTGGTCATTGTTTAATCACTTTAGTTGTTTATTTCGTATCGTTATCAATAAACATTGTTGAGAAAATTCTTTATTGAGGTTAGTACGAGGCGGTCGTGATATTAGGCGTGAAATACTTTCACAAGTTGTAAGGATGAGGGATAGTGTCAAGGGTTGAGTAATGTCGGCTCAGTAAAGCCTTGTATAAAACTATTGTCATTAGTGAAGGTATTAAGCTGGTGAGGGCCCCATGGACGTATGCAAGGTGTACTAAACTACGTTAACAAAATTCGGTGTTCATTTACATTTCTGTGTTTAATTTTTTTGTTTATGATTGTGCTAGAAATGATTACGATCAAATCAGAGATTTTACAAAACCATACCCCTTTAGAAATTTTCAGGTAACATGGGTCCCAGATGCCTTAGGCAAATTCACTAATAAGTCTTGTTGTAAGGCTTTATAGGAAGGAGTAGGGTATGTCCCTTGGTTTTCTCCTTTTGAAATCTTCTCTCAATCATAAGGCCTATATCTTCACTTGGTTGGTTATAAAAAACAAGATCCGTACAAAAAACAGATGGTTTGGATCTTACGCTCCTATTTGTGTTATTTGTAAAAAGTTGGAAGGAGATAAAGAGCACTTATTCTTTCAATGTAGTTTATTTAAAGCAGTATAGAACAGAGGTTTGCATTTGTTGTCTGATGTTATTGTTAATTATGACTAGTCATCTTCTTTTAACTGGATCATTTGTATTGCTAATTTGAGGTCACAAGATGCCCATATATGCAAAATTGCCTTTACGATCACTTTATATTCTATATGGAAGGAAAGGAACAAGAGAATCTACAGGAATGAGGAAGTAAACAAATATATCTTAGCTGACAACATTATCAATGGGATTTAAGCCCTTATGTTAGCAAATTTTTATTAACATGATCTATCCCAGGAAAGAAGACTAGATGAAATTTCTAATGTTTTTTTTGCTATTTCTTATTTGTTTTTGTAATTTATCATGTCTTTAGTTGTAACTTTTGTTTGCAATTTATTTAAGTTGAACTTGTTGTAAGGTTGAGGTAGTTTTGCTATCGTTAATGCAATGATTATTCAAATTTCAAAAAAAAAGTAGACTATAATTGGTTATTAGAATAATAATGAATTTAATTATTTACACATAATAGTTATTAGAATAACACACATACCCTTCAAAACTAAAGGATGCGTTTCAATTTTAATGTTAAATTGTTTACGTAATTTTTGTATAATAAAATTTTTATGTTTTAATACAATTCTTTTATCTAATACAATTTTTGATAAGAATTATACCTTATTCTAAATAAAAGGTAATAGAACCTCATTCTTCAAGTTTGTCCTTTTTCCCTCTATGGTCCCTCTGTGGTCTAATGCTCTCTTAATCTTTTTTCCCTTTTTCTCGTTTCTTTCTGCCATGGAAGAGAACATTCAAAATCTCTCCATTGATGCTGAAGAGGATATCATTGTTCCTATTAAGATCTCAAAGAAGATACCCTCAGTGTCCTATGATTTCTGCATGGTGGGAATTTTCCTTACATATAATGTTATAAACACTTAGAATATGAAATCGTCTTTTGCAGACCTATGGCATCCCTTGGGAGGTGTAGCGATTCTGGAACTAGAAGCAAAGAGATTTCTTTTTCGCTTTTTTAATGTTGTAGATTTTGAATGGATTGTTAATGGTGGTCCGTGGTTGTTCAACAGGTTCTTGCTTGTTTGGAAGGAGGTGAAAAGCAATAAGAACCCTCTCCATATCCCTTTGACTCATTCGAATTTTTGGATATGGGTTACTGATTCCTCCAGGCTATTTTAATGAAACTATGACTAGGTTGGCTAGGGATTTCGTTGAAGCTTTTAAGGAGTATGATTTGAGGGGTATTGTGGTGTTGAATAACAATCCTATATGTGCTAAGATTAGCCTCGACATCAGAAATCCTCTAAAGCGGCATAAAAAGTTTGTGGGTGATGATGGCAATGTTTTTACTGTTAGTTTTCAATATGAGAAGTTAACTATTTTTTGTTATCTCTGTAGAAAGCTAGGCCATGTTGATGGTTTCTGCGATTTGAGGCTTAGGTTGAAGAAGGAGGAGATACAGTTTGGGTGGAGTGTTTTCTCCGAGCCCCTACTCGCCGAAATCAGAGGCAATTGAGCTTGTGGTTGCTTGAGTTTGGAAAGTCTAATTGTGTTGATTCTAGGGCAGATTTGGGGATGACAGACGTGAATATAGCCCCTAACTTAGCTCTTCATAATATGCGAGTTTCCTTTTTTGGTACTGATCAATTTCCCAAGGATTCTGGAAGCGATTTAGGAGATAATTTGATGGAAACAGATAAAAACTCTATGGGCAGTGGTAGTTCTATTGGGCTGGATGAAGAGATGGAGGCCCATGTTAGTGAGGAGGGTAAGAAAAGGCCCAGGAAAAATAAAAACTTAACTGGTACAGAGTTTTCCTCTTCTCAAAAGGATGTGAATACTAGTATACTTGCAAATACTACTTTGCCAGGACAAAATAGAGCGGCTCTACCCAGGAAGCGGGAGAGCCAAAGGCAATGATCATCATGAGTTCGAACTGTCGGGGACTCGGGGATCTCCGAGTAGTAAACACATTAAAGAATTTGTTCCTTAGTTAAAAACCTGATATTCTCTTTTTAATGGAAACGAAGTCTCTTAGTTCTCGTATGGAAGTTCTACGTGCATTGTTACAGTTTTTTGGTTGTTTTTCTGTTGATTGTAAAGGTCTTGGTGGTGGGTTGTCACTTTTATGGCACCAACATGTTTCTATTACTTTAAAAAGTTTTTCTTCTAATTACATTGATTGTTTAGTGGATGATGGTAACTTGCATTAAAGATTTACTGGGTATTATGGGTTCTTGGAGAGGACTTGTCGTCGATAGTCTTGGAATTTAATTAGAGCTTTATCTCAATTAAACTCTCTCCCATAGCTATATGCGGGAGATTTTAATGACATGTGCTATAGGGACGAGAAGGAAGGGGGTGTGCCTCAACCTATGTATCTCATGCAAGGTTTTAGACAAGCTCTCCATGATAGTTGTTTGGTTCAGTTTCCTACCCTAAGCTCTTTCTTCACCTGGGAGAAGGGACGTGAATCAAATAATTTGGTCCAAGAGAAAATTGATAGAGCCCTTTCGACTGAAGAATGGGCAAGATTGTATCCAAAAGCTATTTGTAGAGTTGTTCCAATTCCTAAATCTGATCATAGGCCACTTGTAATTGATACTAATCCTAAAAATGACCAGAAAAGTGTTCGTCGCTTCAGATTTGATAATACGTGACTGATGGAAAATAGTTTGCAAGACGTGGTAAAGAGATCGTGGAGTTTATCTGGGGCATCTAACTTGATGGCAAAAAGGGATTTGCTTATTACGAATATTGTGTCTTGGGGTAGGCAACGAAATAAAGAATTCTGGAGGAGAAAGAAAACTATTGTAACATTATTGGATAGTGGCCTACTGAATATTTCTCATGCTGCTTTAAAAGGAGATTGGAATTGTTTGTTAGCACTGGAAGATACCAGGTGAAAACAACAAGCGAAGTGCTTCTGGTTCAGGAATGGTGATAAAAACATCATATTTTTTCATGCCCAGATTAAAGGCAAAAAGCGTATGAATCATATTGGCAGATTGAAGAATTCTGATGGTGAATGGATTGAGGATGAGCAGTTTATCAAAGATCATATTGTGGATTATTTTAATTTGATGTCTGCTGGGGGTGTTTCGGTTTGTGAGCAGGTTTTGATCTTGTGCCGAATTTGATTACTGAATCAGATAATGAGTTCTTGTGTTTGAGTTTCACTAATGAAGAATTTAGAAGCGCTTTATTTCAAATGCATCCAGACAAAGCACCTGGGCCGGATGGTTTGAACCCTGCCTTTTATCAGAAATTCTAGCATTTAATTGGTAACGAAGTATTGGATGGCTATCGCCTTTGGCTCCATCAAGGTACTTTTCCACCTTCCCTTACTGAATCTTTACTTGTGCTTATACCTAATAAGGAGTGTCCTGAATCGATTAAGGATTTTCATCTAATTGCTTTATGTAATGTTTTGTATAAGGTGATTGCTAAAGCACTTGCGAATAGGGTTAAGAAGGTATTGCCCAATATTATTTCTGATAATTAGTTTGCTTTTGTCTCGGGTAGAATGATTACTGATAATGTCATGATTGCTTTTGAATTGTACATAATATGAAGAAAAATAAGGGTAGGAATGTAGGGAATTGTGCGTTAAAAATTGATATTTCTAAAGCCTATGATATGGTTCAATAGGATTATCTAAAGGGTATGTTGTTGTGGTTTGGTTTTGCTACATAATAGGAGAATTAGTTGGCTATGTGTTTTTCGAAAGTCACTTACCACATTAATTTTAATGGTGAATGGATTGGTCCTGTTGTTCCTAGTAGAGGGCTTCATCAAGGAGACCCTATATCCCCGTATTTGTACTTGGTGTGTGCTGAAGGTTTGTCTTTGTTACTTAAAGATGCTGAGTCTAAAGGGTAGTTTATAGGGTGTATAGTTGGGCCTTGTTGTCCTAAAATTTCTCATTTGCTCTTTGCAGATGATTTGTTGTTGTTTTTTACTGCTAAAGTGGAGGAGGTAAACAGCGTAAAGGAAGTCCTAGAGTATTACGCAACATCTTCTAGTCAGGTGGTGAATTTTAATAAATCGGTTCTTTTCTTTAGCCCTAATGTGAGCTCTAGTATAGCTGATTCTGTCTCAAATGTTTTAGATATCCATAAGCCTCTTAGTCATGATTCTTATTTAGGCCTTCCTTCACTTATTGGGTGGAATAAGAAGCAAATATTTAACTTCTTGAAGGAGCGGATGTGGAAACGAATTAATTCATGGAATAATAGGTTCTTGTCTAAAGCGGGTAAGGAAGTCCTCAATAAGTCTATTGCTCAAGCAATTCCTACTTATTGCATGAGTATTTTCTTAATCTCTACTACGTTGCTTGATGAACTTCAAAGGATTTTGAATAATTACTTTTGGGGTGGGAAGAGGGAGGGGAGGAGAGGTATTAATTGGATTGCTTGGGAAAGGATTTGTGGGAGTAAAAAGGAAGGTGGGATGGGTTTTAGAGACTTTAGGAGCTTTAATGTGGCACTTTTGGGTAAACAAGCTTGGAGATTGCTTACTAATACCAATACTTTATGTTATAAGGTGTTTAGAGAAAAGTATTTCTCAAATGGGGATTTTCTCTCTGCTAGTGTGGGCAATAATGCTAGTTTTGTGTGGAAGAGTGTGGCATTTTCTAGGGATGTGATTAAGAGAGGGATGAGATGGAGGGTTGGTAATAGGGAGAGTATTTTGGCAGCATCCGACCCTTAGATACCTAAGGTTGATGGGTTCTTTGCAGATGATAGGGATGATTTTATTGATCCCATAATGAAAGTGAGTGAGTTATTTGATAGTTTGGGTAAGCAATGGGATGTAGTGAAGCTATTGGAGTTGTTTTTTGGTTCGGGATATTAGGACTATTGTTAGTATCCCTATTAGTATCATAAATAGGGAGGATACTTTGTTATGGCATTTGGATAAGAGAGGAGTGTATACGATAAAGCCAGCTTATTATGTTAGTTTGGAGGTTTTCGAAAGGGAGCACAACCGTTTGGGAGGTAGGGTGTGGTTGAAGATATGGAAATTAAAAGTCCCTCCATAGGTTAAAGATTTTTGTTGGAGAGCTTGTAGGGATATTTTACCTAGCAAGAGTAATCTAAGGAATAGAGGTGTGGACATTGGGGGTGGGTGTCTTTGGTGTAGTAGGGTTGAAAGTGGAGACCATGTCCTTATTCATTGTTCTTTGGCGCAGGAGGTATGGAGGTTGGGAGGAGTGGTGATTGTGCAGCCTAACGTTATTTTTTCAGAATTTCTATTGCAGATGCTAGAGCATTGTGACAAAAAGAAAGCAGCTTTTGTTTCTGTTCTTGCATGAAATTTATGGTCTGCCAGGAACAGCTTATTGTGGCAACAAGTGATCAGATCTGCTTCACAAATAGTGGAGGAGGCATATAAATTTTTGCAAGATTGGGAGGATGCTCAGATGGTTAATAATGGTGCTGATAATGTAATTGTTCAACGCAACTTTAGCAATATTTATAGATCAAGTATTCTATCTATTGGACCTCATGCTTCTGTTGCAAGTTTAATGGAAGATGCTTTTTCATGGTTATGTTAAGTGGATGGAGTTGTTTTCCAGGCTCTTCATTTTGTTGGTTTCGGGTTTGTTGTTGAGGACTTCGAGGGCATGTTTCAAAGGGCGGTCTCAAGATTTCCAGAAGGAAGTAGTTTGGGGGTTATAGTTCAAGTTTTGGCTCTTCGACAATGTTTGCAATTCGCAGTGGAGTTTCTACCCTTCAATGGTTGCATCATTACTGATTCGTTACAGGTTGTTCAGTCTATTAACAATCCTTCCTTAAACTTTTCAAAACTAGGTTTGATTTTACAAGATTGTAAGCTTTTACTTGATTTTAGAGTTGATATTTCGGTTCGTTGGGTTAGGCGGCAAGCTACTTTAAGCGCTCATACCTTAGCTCAAGCATCCATTAATTATGCTCGCTTTATTGTTTGGGATGATATCCCTCTCTGCTTAAGAGATTTCTATTAATACAATTTAAGCATTTGCTTTTTTTAAAAAAAGAACCTCATTCTTCAAAAAAAAAAAAGGCAATAGAATCCTACTATCAATATCAATTATTTTACAAACGGTAAAAAATTTTAGCTTCTTTGACAATTGATTCTAAATTATATTCTTGGGCATAACTAGGACCGCAGCATGTCCTATCAAATAATCCGTTGATGACCAACTTATATCTAGGATTAGATTCCTTATTCTCCTAGATTTTATGTAGGTGAATTTAAGTAATTAATACATAATTGAAAAATATTTTTGGTTAACTATTAATTGTTATTTATGGTGAATTTTATCATAAAAATTAATATTTTAATAAAATAAAATTTTCTTTAATTAATAAAGTTAACATGAATAATTATTAATAATGGGTCATAATTATTTTACTGGAACTAAAAGCAAGCTATATGTTTAGCGCAACATAAAGAATTTGTAAATGGAATTTTTCTTGCTTCCTATCTCTTGCAAGACACATCAATTGTTTTGGAAGTGATAAGGCAGAATAAGAAAAAGGAACAAAAAGCAAGAAATTTCGGTTATATTTCACTTTCAATTCGCTGTCAGCTAAAGAGAATATCGCAATCTAACATTGTCGGAATAAAGATAAGGTGATATGTTTTATTCTAAGATAAATGAAAGTTGATGTCAAGCATTGTCCAAAGAATATAATTCTTTACTTGTATTATTAGTAAAGAATACAATTCTTTACTCGTACTATTAGTTACTTAATTAGAGTATTTTAAGTTGAGATAATAATTTTAAAATGTGTAATTTTTAAATTTAATAGTAATTTTTAAAAATTTTCAATTTAGTTATTAATTTTTTAAAATTCGTATAAAATTAGTCAAAATTCGTATAATTTTATTTGACATTTGATAAAAACATCACATCAATAAAAATAAAATTTTGACCTAATTGAAAACTTTAGAAATTTAATAGTAAATTAAAAACTTAAAAATTTATGTATTGAGAAAGTTTTATTTCATATTTTAAAAGAATCATATTTTTTATTGATATAAATTTATAAAAAAACATTATCTCCTCTTTTAATGTAGAATATCATGGTCATCTCTTGTAAGAGATTTCTACAATTTATCGTTGAAAAAACTCATAATAAAAATCCTGTTCTTGTTATCATGCAAGCTGAATCTGATGACAACTCAGTATAAATCTGAGAAGCCAATTGCAAGGGTTTGAGTGATAGAAGAACAATAACATTCACTCATAAGTTGAAACTTCTAAAATGAAAAATTGTCCGGTAAAAGTGGAGGATGGAAGAGCGCAGATGAGAATGGTGCATTTCAGGAAGTGATTATTCGCATTTGACGATGACAATGACGGTAAAATAAGCCTGACGTAGGTGACCGGAGCGTGGTCTCTTGATCATGGCCAGTCATGTTGGCTTATAATGGAGAATAATGGGTTTGAAGCTATAGTCAGTTTTCATGTAAGAAATTTGATACCTATCTATCTTTTTCGAATATGTAATAAAATGGTTATGTAATTTATTATAAGATTTGTAAGAAAATCATGTTAGGATCCGATTCTGAAATAGTTACGAAATTTTTTCTTTTAATTTTCCAAAAGTCAATATTACTAAAATTCTATAATAGGATTAAAAAATTGCATGTGCACCTAAGAAAAACAATTGATACCCATTTTCCTGCATAACAGAAAACCAATTTGGTCTGTCGAGAGACAATGATGTCCTAACTACTCCGTGAGTTAAACTGTGTGCAAGAGTTAGATAAAATTTTCAACATAGCTCTCTATATTTAGTAGAAAAAGATATTCTAAAATGACAGCTAAAACACAGATCCTCAGTTTAGGTAACACGGACTATTCACCAATTAAAAATGATGAGCACAACACATATTCTAATGCACAAGCTGGAATTTCTCAAACCTTAATCGATGAAAATAAATGTGCAACATCCGTCTGTGGCCAGTTTACACCAACCAAAGGCATGAACCAACCCAGAACGTCGAATTTGTAAAAGAAACTTATCATATGATTAGCTAGAAAGTTTTATAGTATCTAATTTGACTCCAATACAAAATGTCTTTAATTAATAATATTACAAATATAGAACAAATAAGACATAAACAAGAAGAAAAAGCTTAGGATGCAAGCAGTTTTGAAGAATGGTATATGAGGACTTTCTACCATAGATTCTGCTTTTAATTCATAATCCAACCACATTTGGTTTCTCTATTCAGGTTCTTCTTTTTGATCCTTTATTAAGTATAACGATGATATAAATTGGATTCCCATTGATTTGGAGAGACAAAAATTTCAAGAGAATAATGAAACAAGACCAGTAATCCACATAGTATAAAAAGGCATTAAAACTGTGGAATGAGCTTGACATTTATGTAGACAAAACCATTAAAAGGTGAAAATGAAACTCTCAGCAACTCAAAACGAGCAAATGAAGAAGAAAAATAAAAGAGAGAAAAGTAACACAACCCCTCATTTCCAAACCTATCCTCTGCAACTATTCGTTACCTTGTAACATTTTAAGGGCATCAAACCAAAGCAGATGGTGAAAGGAACTACTAGAGGCTAGATCTTCTTTCCCCTTCACTAACTCCCAAATCTTACAGTTTGTGGTCCGAACATTTCTACTTTTCTTTTGTACATCAGAATCTGATTCTTTTCCTTGATACTTTATTGAACTCACAAATTAACTAACTAGAGGGGCATCCTTTTTAATCTTTGTTTACTAAAAGTTTCGAAGGAGTAAAAATCACGCTTAATACTTTAAAATGTGGAATCTGATTAATGTAAATTGGTAGGGTTGATGCTTGAAGCAAGAGCCACGTGAAAAATGATCATCTCTTGGATTACTTTTAGTAAAGGAATGACGAGAAGAGGAAGAAGCTAACACTAAAAAGATTTGTGATAATAGAGCTTTACATAAGTGTTGAGTGCCTTGAATTTTGGTGAATCGTAAATAGATCATGACCTGACCCTAATATTTGGGAGCTCGACCTGAAAGGAAAAAAAATAAGAGATCAGTGGTGCGAGCAAGGCGAGGGCCGATAGGTATTTTAATTTTTTGAAGCGGCCCGAACCGGTTAGGTATATATATATATATGATGTATTCAGTTTTAGGGTTTTAATCACTTGTAACAGTTTTTTCTCTGACGGAATAAGATTGCTATCTCCTTGCCCTTGAACGTAGGTCATATTGGCTGAACCATGTAAATCTTGTGTGTTTTTTGTTTATATTTTTTTATGCCTTGCGTTATTCCTAACAAGTGGTATCAGAGCAAGGTTTTAAAAGGTTCAGAGTTTTTGGATTATGTTTAAAAGTCTCTAATTTTTCTTGCGATATTTGAGAGGCTATTATATCTATTGTTTGGGAAGATGACGACTTACAAGTTCGATGTTGATAAATTCAATGGGTCGATCGATTTCACTGGAAGATTAAGATGAGGGCTCTTCTGGTTCAACAAGGATGTGCGACGACATTAGATGGAGAAGATAAAATGCTTGAGAAACTGTCGACGGAGGAGAAGAATGAAATTTTGGAGAAGGCGCATAGCGCGATACTGTTGAGTCTGAGCGAAGAAGTGTTGCGCGAGGTGGTACATGAAACAACTATAGCTGGATTGTGAGAAAAATTGGAAAGCAGGTTTTAAAAGAAATCTCTCACAAACCGTTTGTATCAGAAGCAACATTTGTATACCTTGCGAATGACAAAAGGTATGCAGGTAAAAGATCATCTTGATAACTTTAACAGAATTGTCTTAGATTTACAAGGCATTGGGGTTGATATTGATGATGATGTTCAAACTATTATTCTCTTGTGTTCTTTACTGAATTCTTAAGAGAATTTGTTGATACTATGTTGTATGGGCAAGATAGTATTTCTGTTAGCGATGTAAAGGATGCTATGCAATCTAAAGAATTAAAGAGAAAGGTCTTTGCTTCTGGTAAAGATGGTATAAGAAGGTCTTATTGTTAGCAGGGGTAAGAGCAATGAAAAAGATGGTGGCAGGGGAGGTAGGTCATATTCCAAATCAAGGGCTAAAGCAATTAAGTGTTTTCTCTATAAAAAGAAGAGGCATGTGAGGAAGAATTGTCCACAACGAAAGAAGGGAAACGAGAAGAAGGAATTAAGTAGTAGTGGTAATGTCACAGTAGTACAGGACAACTCCGATGAAGTAGAGGGCAATGTTGTTTTGATTGTCAATACTTCTAATTCTGCAAAAACTTGGGTCATGAACACTGGTGCATCTTACCACTTGACTTTCTCGCGTGAATTATTTTATTCATTCAAAGCGTGAATGCACAGGAAAGTTGGGTGATAATAAAGAGCTTAGTGTAAAGGGTTGTGGTTCGATGCAGATTAAGATGTATGAAGGAATTATTAGAACACTTGATGTATGGCATGTTCCTGATCTACATATGAATGTGATTTATTCGAATACCTTAGACAAACATGGGTATGGTTTCTCTGGTGGCGATGAATGGTTGAGGATTTTAAAGGGTGTTTTAGTAGTGATGAAAGGCAAACTACAATATTGAATTTATATGTTGATGGGTAGTTCAATGATGAGAACAGTGACAGTATCTTAGTCCTTAGAGAAGTATAATGACAGTATGGAGTTACGACATCGTAGACTAGGTCACATGAGTGAAAAAGAGCTAACAATATTGAGCACAAAAATTTGGATGGAGCAAAGACTGGAAAGTTGAAGTTCTGTAAGGCTTGTGTCATGGGAAGTTAATGTAGAATCAAGTTCAATTTTAGAAAACGTACCTTGAAAGAAATCATTGATTATGTTAATTCAGATTTGTGGGGTCCTTCTTTAGTTAAACCTCATGGCAAATGTAGGTACTTCATTACATTCATTGATGACTACTCGAAGAAGGTTTGGGTGTATTTTTTGAAATCCAAGGATGAGTTGTTTGGGCAGTTCAAGGAGTGGAAGACTATGGTTGAAAAATAGACTAGAAAACAAGTCAACAGATAATGGGTTGGAGTTTTACAATGCACCGTTTGAAGAATTCTACAAGAGAGAAGGTATAGTAAGGCACCGCACTGTACGACATACACCATAGTAGAAAAGAGTTATAGAACGTATAAATCAAACACTCCTACAGCATGCTCGATGCATGCGATTAAATGTTGACTTGTCAAAGCAGTTTTGGGCTGAAGCAATTAACACTGCTTGTTATCTAGTGAATAGATCTCCATCATCTGCAATAGATTTTAAGACTCCTCAAGAGGTATGGTCTGGTAAACCCTCTTATTATTCTGGCCTGTGTATATTTGGTTACCCTATATATACTCATATTAATGATGGTAAATTGGAGCCGAGGGCAATGAAGTTTATATTTCTAGGGTATGCGACTGAAGTTAAAGGGTATAGACTGTGGTGTACAGAAAAAGAAAGAACTCCAAGATTTATTATTAGCAGAGATGTGACCTTTGATGAATCTGCTATGTTGGGTCAAAAAAAGGAGTATGATAATCATGTAAGTAATAAAGATCATGGTGCTAGCCAGAAGGTGGAGTTTGAAATCGAAACTCCAAACAGGACTATAAAAGTGTTAAGATACATTTTATGTATTTTATTATTAATTTTGACATTATTTGATAATTGAACTTTCAAGATAACATTGTTTAGTTTCAAATTCTAATCAAGATGGGATAGAATATTCCTTAGATTTGGTTGGTTGATTGTAGCTGGACTATGGCTTAAGAATTGTTGTTTTTAGTGTGAATTAAGGACAATTCTTGTATGAATTGGAAGCTAAAATATGAAAGCTATCGTGGATAATTGGTAATGTTATCGCCTGTAATTAAATCAATACCAACTCTAGCAATAAAAGAAAATGTAGTTAATGAAGAGTTGAGATCATTCCTGCGAGGAATTCTAACAGCAATTGTTATATGAGTTTAAAACTAAAACAAATTATGGGGTTTTAATTCACGTAAATTTAAGAAATTAAAAATGGTAGAATTTACAAAAAAAACAAATCTGGAAATTTAGTAAACAAACCTTGGTTTCAGGTCACCAACGTTATCAAATTAATATTGATCCTTTATATAAAACTCAGTCCATTAACAAACATTCATTGGGTAATGTTTTCTCTTAAGATTAAATGAATAGAAACATGTATTCTAAACATTCTTATTATTCAACAACTTAGATATGATCTTAAGTTTAATTGATTAATAGCTTTAAGATTTAAGAAGCTAATGAACAAGACAACACACATACGTCATGCATTTAATCAAGTTAAGAGTCTGTTTAGAATTTCTAAACTCTAACATAAAGATGGTAATCCTAACTACCACTTTGGATTAACAATACTGAACGTCAAATCCTACTAATCTGGCTATAAATTAAACAAATCAATTCTTAGTTGTGCACCCTAGAAATCAATCAATTCAATGATAAAAAGCAATTCAGAAGACACTTAATATTCGTTAATAAAATAAACTTTATTTAAAAATCTCACACATACTAGAAGATAACGCGGTTCCCTTCAACCAAGAAGAAAAATTTAGCTACTCATAACAAAAGTAAGAACCAACAGAGGAATAGCAGAATACAAACTCTCCATCCCTGGTCTTTTTCTATAAGAATTCAAAAAAATCCTAAAAAAACTAGAAGAACTATTGCAGAAAACGTAAAAAACTAAGACTCCAACTCCAACATGAACAGTGAATATCTTTTTTAATGATTTTCAATCTCCTCACTTTTCCCTTCTCTCATAATCTTCAGTAGATACACCCCACACATATTCAGGTCGCAGATCCCCATTAGTAAGGCAACAACTCGATTCCTAAAATCATGAAGATCTTAGGTGGATCGAATCTGATTTCAAATCAAATTTTGTAGATAATCTTTTTCCTTGCACGTTCCCATGCTCAGTCAATTATTTTTCTGTCAGCTGGAAATTCGAATTGTCTTTACTTTCTTTGCATCTTTTTGATCCAAATTCATCTTTCATGTGTTGAAAATTATCTGAGAACAATTAAGAAACAAGTCCATTAATTTTGAATAATAATTTCAACACATTAAAGAGATTTATATCCAACATTAGCACAAAAATGACAACTTAATAATAATATTTGGTAGCTAATCATATTTAGATAGAACTCTATCTAGTGAAGACTTCTTAGTGTATCATGTGACCATTGAGCTGAATGTGTCTTCTATTATGACTCCTTCTAGTCTGGTCTAGTGTGGTTGATGGGTTTTTTTTAATGTAATTGTGGTTTTATTTTGGATTCTGTGTGAATCAGCTGTGTATTTTGTTCAATTCTTCAACGTTAATTGAGGGTGGCTTTTGAGACTTAGCAGCTGATTCATTTTTTTGGTGTATATGCTATCTTTGTGCTGTTATTTGTTTTTGATGAAGAGTTAATTGAGTGGCTGCCCTTGATGATTTATGGTTAGAAGTAATGCCCAAAAATTCCAACAGCTGACTATGGTAGTATACTTGGTAAACAACTTTCAAATATGTCTTTGAAAGAGATGAATTCATTAGGAAGTTGTTCCTTTTTATCTCAAGTGTATTCATTTTCATTCCTTGTTATTTTAGTCACTTGAGTTATTTGATTGTTGTCTCTTTCATTAAAAATTATTGAGAGAAGTCCTCTGTTGATGTTAACACGAGTCGGTTGTGTTATTAGGAGTGAAATACTTTCACGGGTTATGAGGACAAAGGTAGTGCTAAGGATTGAGTAGTGTCGGCTCAGTAAAGCTTTGTATAAAATTATTGTCGTTAGTGAAAATATTAAGCTAGGTGAGGGTCCCGTCGATGTAAGCAAAGTGTGCCGAACTGACAAATTTCAATGTTGATTTTTGATATGCATTTGTGCATTTAATTTTCTATTTTTAATTGTGCTAGAGTTTGCAAAACTACGTACTACACCCCTTCAGAAACTTTCAAAAAGATCATGTTCAACAGTCCAGGGAAGAAGAGCAAGATTCACAAAGTATAGTAGCAAGGAGAACAAGGAGGGAAATCAGAAAACCTGTAAGGTATGCTAATTATGTTGGTATTATTGATACTAATTCTATTACATATGCCTTGGCAATAGGAGAGAATATTAATTCTGATGAACCTAGATCATATGAGGAGGCAATTGAGAGTAGAGAAGCATTGGGTTGGTTAATTATGCAAATGGGTGTTCAAGAGGAAAAAAGTCATCCTTGGAGTTGAACGAGCTAGATTCAAAGCAAGGCTTGTAGCCAAGGGTTTTTCACAAGAGGAAGGGATTGACTACCATGAAGTGTTCTCGTTAGTTGTGAAGTATAAAACCATTCATGTTATTCTTTCCATAGTAAGTGCATTAGACCTGGAATTAAAACAACTTGATATCAAAACTACATTCTTACATAGAAACTTAGAAGAACAGATCTATATGTCACAGCTAGAGGGGTTCCTTGACAATGAGAAATCGGAGCACATATGTTTGCTGAAAAAATCCTTGTACTATCTGAAGCGGCAATAATATAAGAGATTTGATGCATTCATGATTTCTCTTGGTTTTGTTCGCAATCAATTTAATAAATGTGTCTATTCTAAGAAGCTTTCAGATGATTTGTATATATATATATTGCTATATGTGGATAATATGATGATTGCAACTAAGAGTAAAGCTAAAATTGACATTTTAAAGAAGTTGTTGAACAGTGAGTTTGAGATGAAGGATTTAGGTGCAGTCAAGAAATTTTGGGCATGGAGATTTGGAGAGATAGTAAGGTCGGTCTACTGTATGTATCTCAGCAGAAATTCATTGAAAGGTTGCTGCAGTCTTTTCATATGAATAAATCCAAACTAGTAAGTACTCCAATGGCTGGACATTTTAAACCTGATACTAGTACAATACTTACTATAGAGATGAGAAGGATTACATGAGACTAGTTTGTTACTCTAGTGCTGTGGAAAGTCTTATGTATGCTATGGTATGTACTAGGCCTGATTTGGCTCATGCAGTTAGTGTGGTAAGTAGGTTTATGAGTAGTCTAAGGAAAGCTCACTGAGAAGTAGTTAAATGGGTTATACGATATTTGAGAGGAACGAGCAATGTTTGTTTGGTTTATGGCTCTGATAAAGATATTGGTGGATTGGTTGGCTATACTGATTTTGACTGTGCTGGAGACCTTATGAAGAGAATATCCTGACATGCTTTATCTTCACTCTGTATAGATGTGGTGTTAATTGGAAGGTGACACTACAATATACCGTTGCCTTGTCTATCACTGAAGCAAAATAAATATCATTGATAGAGGGGATTAAAGAAGGTACATGGTTGTGTGATCTTATTGATAGCCTGGGATTGAATGTTGAAAGTCCTATTATTTATTGTGATTGTCAAAGTGCATTCGATTTGTCTAAGAATCCTGTTTATCATGAGAGATCAAAACATATTAATGTCTGGTTAAACTTCATACGAGATGTCATAGAGGAAAAGGAGCCGTTCATTGAGAAAATAGTCATGGAGGAGAATCCAGCAAATATGTTAACTAAGTTATTACCAACTAAGAAGTTTAAGCATAGCTTGGACGTGGTGAATGTTTGCATGGTCTGAGGCCCTGAGGGGAATGAATGACAAAGAAGAGTTTGTTCTTGTTGTTTGATGATTTGAGAGAATTCAAGTCAAGATAGAAAATTGTTGAGTGCCTTGAATTTTGGTAAATCGTAAATGGATCTTGACCCGACCTGAATATTTGGGAGCTCGACCCAAAAGGAGGAAAAATAAGAAATCAATGGTGCGAATACGGCGAGGGCCGATAGGTATTTTAATTTTTTGGATTGGCCCGAACCGAGTATATATATATATGATTTGAAAGAATTCAAGTCAAGGTAAAAAATTGTTGAGTGCCTTGAATTTTGGTGAACTGTAAACGGATCATGACCTAATCTAAATATTTGGGAGCTCGACGAAAAAGGAGGAAAAATAAGAAATCAATGGTGTGACTAGGGCGAGCGTCGATAGGTATTTTAATTTTTTGGATTAGCCCGAACTGATTAGGTATGTATATATATAGAGAATCTATTCGGTTTTAAGGTTTTAATCACTTGTAACAGTTTTTTCTAACGGAATAAGATTGCTCTCGCCCTGCCCATAGATGTAGGTTACATTGGCCAAACCGAATAAATCATTTGTATTTTTTGTTTATGATTTTTTCTCTATTGCCTTGCGTTATTCCTAACAGGAAGTTAGCACGTTTAAGCATCACAAACGTATCAAAATGTTTATTTATTAAATCTTTGATTAATGTTAATTGATAGGTTAGATACTCGAAGCACTACAAAAGTTAAAGCTGGTTAGACACATGAAACATGATCATCTATTGGCTCTCGCTAAAGTAATCACTTATTAAGAAGGAACCATTACAAGAACGTAACACTAAATTATTCATGCTAATAAGGCTGTCTATATAAGTTAATGCCTCTGCCCTTTAAGCATCACGGCACTTCCGATTAGATAGAGGCCAATCTAATAAGGCAACATGCCTCACAATGTGCCAAAGGCCTCCAATTTCACTCACACAGAAGAACTCAAGACCACGTTTAGAGATCAAGATGCCGATGCCGATGGTAAACTTAGCAGTGAAGAACTGAAGAAAGCGTTTCAAAAGCTTGGTTCACGCTTCCCTGGATGGCGGGCCGGCAAGGCGTTACGGCACGTTGACACCAACCGCGATGGAAGTATTAGTTTTGATAAGGAGCTGGATTCACTCGTCAAGTACGTGATAGAGACTATGGGAGTAAGTGGAGTTATTTTATTGATGAAATTAAGTGTCATTATAATCATGTTTTGCAAGAACATTCATGTTTTAAATTGTTGGTTATCATAAATAAAGCTGCAATGATTTTTATGATGTTTTTTTGATGTTGGGAATTAATTAATTTCCAATTAATCTGATAATTAATATTTTAATTATTTGATTACGAATTATTACTATCATCTTTTTTAATGTAAAATTGTTTCTATATATATATATATATATATATATACCTAAGTACAATTTTTTTACTGATGAAATAAAGTGTTATTATAATAATGTTTTTCAAAACATTCCTGTTTCAAATTATTGTTTGTAATAGATAAAGCTGCAAATCTTTTTATCATGTTTTTTTATTATTAGTAATTAATTTCTGTTTAGTTGATCATCAAGAGTACAACATTTTAATTATTTGTTCAAAAATTATTACTATAATCTTTTTTTAAAGTAAAACTTAAATTATCAATATAAGTTAATAAGAATTCTTATATATATAATGTTTTAAATTAAAACAAAATAAAAATTAATAATTTTAAGATATATGATGCATGTTTGTAATAATACTTAGAAATTTCTTGATTAGGATTAATAATAACTAATCATTGATTATTATATAAATGAATCACTCTTTTATTTAATCACATGATTTTTTTAAAAAATGTTTGATTATCAGCTATTTCTTGATTTAACTTAAATTCAATCTTGAAACATCAAATAAATCCCCATAATCAAATTGTTATTTTGTGCTTCAAAAGGTAGAAAAAGAAATAAAAAAGTTTCTTTTCTACACTTTATTTTATTATAACTTAATTATATTCTAACTTGTAATTACCAACTCTAATGTCAATTTAATAATAAGGGGGTTTTAAGCTTAATAGATTCATCATCTGACATGATTGAGTGGTTAGTAAAATATCACACTGAAAATATTATTGTGATTGGTAGATTTAAGACAGCTTACACCAGGCATCGCACCAAAATAATAACAATCTTTTACATGAATAAACCAAATAACTAGACAAAGAAAAATAAACAAAAAGGTAAAAAATGCACATACCCCTGATTTTTATGTATACATTATAAGAGGTGATTATCAATTTTTTTATAAAACATATTAAAAGAAGTGAAAGTTTTTATTAACTTATAAAAATATTAATATTTAATTTCAAAGTAACTATTTTGAGTATATAATTATCTTAAATTCAGATTGAAGTTGTTAACTTATGTGTTGCAAATAATACTATAACAAATTTCTACTAACAAGTTTTTAATACTAAGAATTTTGGAAAGATGGTAAATGACATTAATAGTAGAACCATGATAAAATTTTTAAATATGGTGAATTTTACCATAAAAATAAAAAATAATATTTTAATAAATTAAGTTTTCATTTAATAAAATTTAACATGAATAACAATTAAGAATTAATCAATTAATTGGGTTCATGATAATATTACGGGAACTAAAAGCAAGTTACTTAACTCAACATAAAGAATTTGTAAATGGGATTTTTCTTGCTACGTATCTCTTGCAAGACTTGTCAATTATTTTGGAAGTGATAAATCAGGAGAAGAACAAGGAACAAAAATCAAGAAAAATACGGTTGTAGACTTATAGTTCACTTTCAATTCGCTGTCAACTAAAGAGAATATTGCAAAACCAACACTTATGGAATAATAAGTTGACATGTTTTATTCTCAGATAGTTGCAAGTTGACGTCAAGCATTGTCAAAAGAGTACAATTCTTTACTTATATTGTTAACTACTTAATTATAATATTTTAACATGAGATAACAAATTAAAAATTGTTTAATTTTTTATAACTTTTTAATTTAATATTAAAATTGTTAAAATTTTAATTTAGTGATTAATCCTTCAAATTTTTAATTAAATTAAGTCAAAATGTTATTTTTACTAATGTGTGACTAATAAATAAAAATAAAATTTTGACCTAAATGAAAATTTTAAGAAATTTAATATTAAATTAAAATTTTCTGTGTCTAAAATGCTTTATTTAGAATCGTATATTTTTTATTGATATAAAAAAATTTATCTCCTTTTTTAATATAGAATATTATATTAAGAGATGAGATTAACACAATATTGTTGTGTAGTCCTGTTCGAGTTATCATGCTAGCTGGCTTGTAGATTATGCGGACAAATCAGTATAAATCTGATAAGCCAATTGTAAGGATTTGTTGAGTGATACAAGAACAATAACATTTACTCATAAGCTGAAACTGCTAAAATGAAAAATCGTCAGGTAAAAAAAGTGGATGGAGGAGCGCAGTTGAGCATGAAGCATTTCAAGAAGTGGTTATCAGCGTTTGACAACAACAACGACGGTAAAATAAGCCAGGAGGAGCTGACCGAAGCATTCCGGATTACCGGAGCGTGGTTTTCGGGGTCGAAAGCCCAGCGTGCCATGAAATTTGCAGACTGTAATGGCGATAGCCTTATCGATATTGAATCCGAAATCGAAAAGCTTGCGGAATTTGTTCAGAAAAACTTGCGTGTCAAAATTATTAAACCCTAGTATGCGTCATGTCAATGTCTGGTAGCTCTAATCAGATTCCAGTCTCCTGATAATGACCAGTCATGTTGGCCTATATTGGAGAATAATAGGTTTGAAGCTATAGTCCAGCTTTCATGTAAGAAAGTCGATACCTATCTATCTGTTTCGAATATGTAATAAAATAGTTAAATAATTTACTATAACGTTATCCATAAAAGAAAAGATAAAGGGGTCACTTTTGACCCTAAGTGTCGCACCAATCGATAAGTTTGACCTGAACATTTTGGAGTGAACAATTATAACCATAACATTTGAAAAACGGTAAAGTGTAACCCTACCCTAATGAATAATTCAAACACCTTTGTTATTACCTAACACTTGTAAAATAAATTTTTGTAAAATTGAGTGGGTCCCTGTGTCGTGTTAGTAATAACGTGGCAAGGTTAGACTCATATTTTAATTAAATAAAAGAAAAGGTTTAATTTTTATAAGTAGCAACTATACCCACTCTCGAAAGTCATATTTTTTATCTACCCTTTATGCTTCAGAAAGTGAAAATACTCTATTAAGAGAAATTATTCACTGTAATTCATATTGAGCAAATCTCATTTTCAATTGTTGAGAGCTTATACAGGTTGGTCAAATACTAATAGTGTGAAAGGTTGAAAAACCTTGTAAAAGATATACTTGTAGGCTTAGAGAGGCTCGTTAAATCACTACTTAAAGATTTTAGTGAAATACTTAAATGGAATACTTTGGGATTAGTTATAAGTTGAATCAGTATAAATTAGTTGTATCATTCTTTCTTTTTCCTTATATTTTAAATTTCCGCACTATAGTTATTGTTGTTTTCAAATTGCAAGAGGCTCATTTCTTTTAAATTTTAATGATCGCCTATCTTTTATATGAATTGACAGTAACTTGTGAAAAATTTCAAGTCACACACAATTCACCCCCCTCTTGTGTGTGTTTACTTTATCATTTGATACCAGAGCTTGGTTTCACATTTATTATGCTTTATAACACATGATAAATCATAACAAACAACTTAGGAAGTCTTGAAGGACAATGTGTCGCAAAACTTCCTTATTTTAATGGAAACAACTATACCTATTAGGAAAAGATGACAATCTATCTTTAATACGTAGATATTGAAGTCTGGCAAGCTATCAAAGTAAAAGCTACACTTCCTACGACTTACGATGTAGAGATGTGGACTGATATTGATAAAAGAAATGCACAGTTGAATGCTAAAGCAAGACATAATCTAATTTATGCACTCTTTCCAGAAGAATATAAAAAGATATCATATTCTACAGCAAAGGAAATGTGGGACAAACTTCAAGTTACCTTTGAAGAAACAAATAAGGTAAAGAAATATAAGATAAGTCTTTTAGGCCATCAATATGAAACTATTAGCAAGAAACAAGGAGAGAATATAGACAAATTTTTTGGATGATTCAATAACATCATCACAACCTTAAAAATTAAACTTGGGAAAGATATATATCAATGATAAGCTCATAACAAAGATTCTAAGGTCATTATCAAAGGAATGGAGACCTAAAGTGACAGCTCTAGAAATTGCAAAGAATCTAGACACTATTTCACTTTGTTGGTTAAGAGGAAACTTGATGATCTATGAGACAAAACTTAAACGAGATGAAAGATCCTCCTATAAAAGAGGAATGACTCTAAAAGCTGCTGATGAATCAACTCCATCTAATGGTGATGAAAGCGACATTGAGTTGCAGATAGATGTAGATGATGAATTCAACCTTATGATCAGAAAGTATTCACGTTTTTACAAAAAGAAGCTGATAAATAAAAGAGAAGGAAATAAGAAAATTGGAAACAACAGGTCCATGTCAAAAGGCGACAATAGTTACACAAAATACTCAAATTATATGCTACCATTGTAAGAAACTTGGACACACCAGACCAAAATATCCATTCTTCTTTAAAAGGAGAAAACATAAAATCGAAAACCTAGAAAGCAAGTTATGACTGCAGCTTGATCTGATGAAGATTTTAAGAATTTTGATGAAGAGAAGCCTGAAGAAGAAAACAATGTTTTTCTCATGGCTGGATCAGAAGAGGATGAGGTATATAGTTCTGACTTTGATCTTGAAATTGATGAACTAAGAGATGCATATCATTAATTGTATGCTCAATATAAGAAATTAATTGTGCAGTATGTTAAAGAGGTTGAGAAGTTTACAAACAATGATGCATCTTTGAAAAATAAAATTAGATCTTAGAAAGTAACTCAGTTAGAAAATGCATTGATTGAGAATGATTGTAAAGGTTCTGAAAAGGTAAAAAAAAAACTAGAAGAAGAGGTTGTTGAATTAGAATTTGCATGTGATCACTTAGAATATGAAAAAGATAAATTTGCTGGAAGAATCATATCTCTAAAAAAGGACCTAGCTAATTTTGTTGAAGAAAAGAATAATCTTTATGCATTGCTTGGTAATGATAAAGGTGTCTTTGATAAGATAGGAATAGGATTTGATGAAAATAATAATATTAAGCTGTGCAAGAACTTCTTTCTTAAAACTAGTAGTAGTTGTAATCAAAACAATAGTAACCTAATGCATGGCAAAAATGACAATAACTCTCATTCATCTATTTTGTGTTTCTACTGTGGCAAACATGAACATATTAGTTACTCTTGTAACATACATAGAATGAAGAAGTTATCTGAAATATATGTTTGGAAACCAAAAGGGCAAATTACTAACTTGAAAGGACCTAGAAAAATTTAGGTACCTAAATTGAGATAGTACATTTTACAGGTATGCTTCAGAATAGTAACAAGAGAAAACCAATAGATAGTTGACAATGATTGTTCAAGACTTATGACAAGTGAAATATTACACTTCAACTATATTGAAAGCAAAGATGGAGGTAATGTTGTCTTTGCTGAGAACAACAAAGCCAAGGTCACTGAAATTGGTAAAATTCTTACTTCTGACTCTACCTTTATTGAAAATGTTATGTATATTGATGGTTTGAAACATAACCTATTGAGTGTAAGTCAGCTATGTGATAAGGGATATAGAATCACTTTCTATGCATCTCATTATGAAATAACTGACAATCATACTGATAATATTGTGTTGTTAGTCCTAAAAATCAGAATATATATTGTGCTCACTAGAAGTGTATCTTTTCAAAAGGTTAAGTGCTTTGTTTCTCTAAAAAAGAACTCATTAATTTGGCACAGAAGATTCGAACATGTTAGCATGAGCATTTTGGCAAAATTGTCCAAGAACGAATTATTAAGAGAATTACCTAATTTAACTTTTGAGAATAATTAAAAATTTAAAAAATTATTGTAATTTATGCCGGTGAAAATAGGGATAGTTAAGTTATTGATGAAAATAAAAAAATAGGGACAGTTAAGTTATTCATTGAAAATCATTCTTTCCATATCTTTTTTCTAACATCTTATTAGTAGAACACTTCTTAAATTTAAACCATTCTACCATATAAACTGACATATTATATTCAGATATGCATCGAAAAGTATTTTGAGAGAATGAAACTTATAAAAACATACAAGGTTGAGAAATGCGCTATTGTCCAAAACCTTCCCAGATATGCATCAGCAATGAAAGCTCCAATCAACGAGTCCGGATCCTCTGTCTAACTTTAATTTGTTGTTACGATCTAAACAACGCAATATAAATTAAATTCTATCTAGACCAACTAGAGGCAAGTGTACCTCATCGACAAGTAATATAAAACGGTAAGAACCAGATATCGTACCCAAGGGATTCCAACATGCAAGACAATTAAATTAAATGATGCAAAATTACTTAGACGATCAAGAATTGATTGATTTGAAAATGAAATAAAATAAGCGAATTAAGGAAATAAGCTTGATGCAAAATATGAACTAAATGTGACTAAACTTAATCAAATGATATGTTAAGTCATTTAAATTACATTTATTTTGGACGTAATTATTATTAAGGTGTTGAAATTATTATCCAAATTTAATGGAATTATTTTATAATTGTTTACAGATGGTTTTCAACACCTTAGAGACGAAATAGGATCAAAAAGATGCAAAAGAAGGAAAGAAATCCGAAATCCCCAATTTGACAGAAATTCAGTGACTAAGCGTGGGCACGCCTAAGGACGAAATCTGGAATCTGCAGATAAATTTCAAGAAGTCAATCTTAAACAAAATACAATCTTTAAAGATTCTCTTGCCATCTTTCCAAGAAGTTACCTACCGAAATTAGAAGAGCACCTAATCTAGACAGAATCAAGAGAAGATAACAAATAGGTAAGCATAAAAGGGGGAGAGTTGGTGATTACCGAGGAGGGGTAGCTTAGGTTTAGAATAGGATTTTTCGTTTCTGCACTTTTCTGGTTTTCTTGTTTTTACGTTTCTGCATATTTCAATTAGGATTTTTGTTTCTTTCATCAAAGAACCAGAGATGGAGACTTATTACTTTGTTATTTCTTTTGTTTTCAATTCATTATGAGTAGCTAATTGTCTTATCTTGGTTAAGGGATCCATGTTACATGTTATTATGGTGAGATAAGTCGGATATCTTTCATGATTGTTAATAAACATTGAATATCTTCCGATCTGTCGTTTCAATTGGATTCGTTAGTTTCTAGGTGCGCAACTAGAGATTAATTGGTTCAATCGCTAGGTTAACAGAATATGAC
>JANQBM010000002.1:2289101-2304289 GCA_025594535.1 Erythroxylum domingense | reverse complement strand
TGCATATATGAATGCATGAATATAGCAATACAATATTTAACACTCCTAACCCGTGCCAAATTACCAAAATACCCTTCTCATAAGTGAGGGGATGTTACAGTAAGAGCACTAAAACAGATGGTGGCTGGTCAAGTTCCAAATCAAGGGCTAAAGCAATTAAGTGTTTTCTCTGTAAAAACAAGAGACACATGAGGAAGAACTGTCCACAACGAAAGAAGGGAAATGAGAAGAAGGAATCAAATAGTAGTGGTAGTGTCACAATAGTACAAGACAACTCCGATGAAGAAGAGGGCAATGATGTTTTGATTGTCAGTACTTCTAATTCTGCAAAAACTTGGGTCATTAACACTGGTGCAACTTACCACATGACTTTGTCACAGGAATTGTTTTTGAAAAACTGAAAGTGTTAAATGTTTTGCAAACTTTCCGTGAACTTCTTTGACACGAACAAAATAAAACCAAGCAAGAACAAAACAATAAGAGCACCAAAAATTTGGTAACACAATTCGACACTCCTTACCTACGTTTACGGGGCCCTCACTTATCTTAATAACTTTCACCGAAGTACAATAGATTTACCCAAGGCTTTACTGAGCTGACACTACTCAACCCTTGACACTATCTCCTAACCTTACTTCCTGTGAAAGATTTTCAACCCAATAACACGACCAATTCGTGTTAACCTCGTCAGAGGATTTTTCTAACTACTTTCACTCAAAAAACAATTAATAAAAATAACTCAAGTACTAAATCAACTAAGAACTGAACGACAATATACTTGAGTTAAAAGAAAGACTTCCCTATGGTTTCAACTTCCCGAAATGCATCTAAAAATCTGTCCACTAGTTGAACTGATTCATCCCAGCTTCAACAACTCCAATTAAACCATATGGAATACCAGAACAAATGCACACATTCAGCTATATATTTTTCAATCTTCAATTAACGCATAGCAACACACCAACGCAAGGTCAAAACAATGATCCTTACCCATTGCTTCTTTTCTTATCTAATGCCCACTGCTTCTTTTCTTGTCCAACACCCACAAGAGATTTCCTTCAGCTATAGAGACATGCTCAATTAACACAGTGTGTTTCCCAATAAGCAATTAATGCATACCATTACTCCATAGACTTGTCTCATACATAACACATGTATATTCACCTCTCTTTAAAGACACCCACACAAGATTTACTTAAACCATGATGTATATATGAAGACCAGAACTCCAAAAACCAACATAAGCTATGTTTTTTTTTATGTATGTAATTAATGCCCACCGAACTGTTGATTGCAAGACTCCCACGCAAGATACACATCTTCTATGGATAGAATCATACATGGTATTCACCAGCAAGAGCCCTTAATAAACACGTAAACAAATCCCTTTACCTCCTATCCACATAAAAAATCCAATAGTACATATCTTAATCACCAAAATGATATACCTCAAATTTGTCAGAGAATAGACTTCCATTTTGTGTAGGATTCTTCCACATCTTTTTTAATCCCATCACAATTTATATCTTATATGTCCAATTATTAAAGAATGCCAAAACTAATTACTTAGATATATAACATATAAGCTAACAATCTCCCCCTTTTTGGCATTGTTTGTCACAAATATAAAACTCCCCCTAAATAACATAATTGGACATATAAGTATCAAATTCACAATTTATATGACAAATACTCCCCCTTAATCAAATATCAAGTTCCAAAGAACATCATAATTATCCAATCATCCAAATTTCTCCCCCTTGGGACAAAAGATGTCAAAAAGCATGACGAATAATCATGCATATACCTTGAAATCTCCCCCTGAATAGAATAGTCACTATAAACAATCTGATGTCTCCCTTTTAGGACAAAACAGTATCAAAATGCATAACCATAAGAATCAATAATAGGTGCAATGGAAGAATCATAAACATGCCAAGAAGACAAATTACCACCATTCAAAACACTGAGAGATATGCCTAAAAGAGAGAGAGATACCCGAGAGAGAGAGAGAGCCGTACTAATGAGAGAGTTGAAGCGTCTTCGATGCAGCCAAATAAAAGCCACATTGCAAACTACTAAAAAGATGAGACGACAATGATAACATAAAAACTAGAGAAGAACTAAAGAAGAAAAAAATTTTACATTTCGTTTTCCTTTTTTATTTTTTTATTTTTTAACAACAAAAAAACTTCAAAAATGTAAAGAAGACAGTCCCTATGCCCCTCGAAGAAATTCAAACCTGGGCTTATTCCTCGTCACATTATCTCAATCATCAACTTTCTGATTGATTTCTCCATCTAAAGTAGCTGACTTATCCTCATTCTAAACAGTTGCTTCAAAAATAGTAACTAACTGTGAATCTGAACAATTTCTTATTTTTCCTTCACTACATCTTTGTGTTTATCCTTGATCGTTTCTAACCCAAGTGGATTTCAGTACTAAAGGCTGATTCTGAAATTTATGTGAGGGACGTAGAATTCTTCGGCTTTGGCTTCTTTGAAACAGCATCTGCAGTAACTGGTAACATCTTGGCCTTATATGCCCAATAACTCCACAAAAATGACACGTGGGTACAAATCTTTGATTCTTTCTCGATGTTCCTTCTTCTCAGATAGATCTGGACATATCATTTTTCTCCTCATTCACCTTAGAATACTCACCTTTGTAACTAATGCCTTGAAAATCCCCTTTATCCTTACCAATTTGATCAACTTTTCTAACTTTTCTATGCCTCCATTCAGCATTCTCAAACTCTTTTCAGTACTTGCCAACTTCAGTCTGGCTTCACTGAGCTCGTCTAAAGCTACCATTAATTTCTTTTCTAACTCTTGGATGGTGTTCTTCATGAAGAGATTATCTTCCTTCAATCTTTCATTCTTTCTACATGTTTTTACCTATTTTCTGTACATTAATTCGTAAGTCTCATAAATTTTCTCCTTTTTATCACCTGAACCACTTTTATAACTGTCATAATCTGAGATAGAGCTTTGAGGTGAATCGTCTATGTTTTTCCTGAAATTTCCTAATTTACTCAATTTTTCGTCTTCAGTTACTTCCTTCTCGGTTACTTTTAAACAAGTAATTGGAATTTTGCTATGTAAAGCAACTAACACATTACAATTAGCGATTTCTTCTTTACTACCATATTCACTCTCAGATTTATTCTTACTCCAAGTGCTAGTAAAAGATTTTCCTTTTCTCTTCTTCAAAGTATTAGCACATTGGGCTTGAACATGCCCGAAGCCTTGACACTCATGACATTTGATTCTTTTCACCTTCCTTTCACCCTTTTGAGTTTTAACCTATAATGCCAATCCTTTGCTTCTTTCTTGCTTACCCCTTAAAAGATTCTGTTAGGATATATGTTATATATCTAAGTAATTAGTTTTGGCATTATTTATTAATTGGACATGTTAGATATATGTTAAATATATCTAGTTTATTTTTATTTTGGCATTTGTTAAATTGACATATTCTTCTTATTACCTTGGATTTAAAAATCTAGTTAGATAATATTTTAGATGGAACATAATTCTATCTTGATTAGATGTGAATTTGATAATGATAATTGAAGAAAATTCTTCAATGAAGATAGAAGGGCATGGTTGAACGTCTTTGGGTGGGTTCTGCGTGAAATTGTGGCTAAATAACTAAAGGTATTATAGTAAAGTTTTGGATGAATTAAGGGTTTATGAAAAGATACAAAGGTAGAGGTTTTAAAATCAAAAGATGTAAGAGACGTGACTTTCGTTTTTTATTTTTCATGGGTATGTGCGCAGTGTGTGTGAAGTGAGCCATGAGTGGATAAAAACCTGCAGCTGATTGGTGGTTGTGTGTGTGAGTCACTTGGTGGATGTGTTGAAAGTATTTGTTCATAACCCATCTAATGCGTGAGTGTTGGTGAAAACAATGGTGTGGTATTGATTGATGGGTTGTGAATATAACTGTTAATTGTGTTGACATCTACATATGGGGGTTGCATATCTATGTGTTCTGTGCTATTCTTTATCGAGTGGTAGTTGATTTATTCTTGTTGAGTGGTTTACGATTGGACTTATTGGAGTTTTACAAGCGACGACTTTCAGATTTATTTCAGTGGAGCTGAACTTTTTGGGAAGTTGCTCTTCTCTTTTATCTCAAGTGTTCAATTATTCAGTTCTTAGTTGATTGATCACTTGAGTTATTTTTTAATTATCTTCTATTAAAAGTTGTTTAGAAAAATCCTCTGTCGAGGTTAACACGAGTCGGTCGTGTTATTAGGTATGAAAATCTTTCACGGGAAGTAAGGTTGAGAGATAGTTTTAAGGGTTGAGTGGTGTCGGCTCAGTAAAGCCTTGGGTAAATCTATTATACTTTGGTGAAATTGATTAAGCTGGGTGAGGGCCCCGTAGACTTAGGCAAGGAGTGTCAGACTGTGTTACCAAATTTCTAGTGTTTTTTATTATTTTGTTTTGATTGCTTTTGTTTTGGTTTGTACTAGAGACGTCCACGATAAAAATTGGAAAGTTTACAAAACACCTACCCCTACTATTTTTCAGGACATATAAGATATTAATTGGATAATTACTTGGATTCAAAAGTCATATGGATAATCTTATAGTTGAAAAAGAATCCTATTTTGGATTGGAGTCTATTATCATGTTGATATTGGAATTATTTTACTGCTGGACATGTTAGTAATTGGATGGTGTTAATGCTGAATTATGAGGATATTACGGATAGAAGAAAACATATGCAAGGTGGACTCTTCTTAATTGAATGTATTTGCGTCATGCACTTCTCATATTAATAGCTGTGGTGAATCTCTTGTGCGGTAAAAAAATAATTAAGCTATTGTTGCGTGGTTGAATTAAAGTGGTGGTTACTTGGTTGAAGGAGGACTCTTATTGTGTGAGGGATTTGTGCACATCTTGAATCTACTGTAGAATTCAATCTCTAATGTGAGTGTATGGTAACAGAGTTGAGGGTGAGCTTTTCTGCATACTGCTTCTCCATGCGTGTTTTTTTTCTCCATGTGTGCTGTTTCCTTGCTTCACTGCATTGGGGTGTATATTTTGGAAGATAGCTGACGTGCGTGTATGGAATAGGATGAAGGTGCGTTAATTTTCAATGAAGAAGACACTGTGTTGGTGTGTAAGTTTTGAATGAGAGCTAAACAACGTATGCTGACCAATACATGCTACAGTGAAGAAAGCCACGGTGCAGTGAGTTAACGTGTGCTACGGTGCAGTGGCTTTGTAAGTAATTTTGTTCAGACGTCTTCATCTATTGTTTATACTTCTATATGGTTTAATTAAAGTAGTTGAAGTTGGGATGGATCGTTTCAATTAAAGGATTATTTCGAGAAGATGAACTATAGGAAGTCTTCGTTTATCTCAAGTACATTATCTTTCAATTCTTAGTTGATTAAGTACTTGAGTTATTTTTTATTAATTGTTGTTTGAGTGAAAGTAGTTAAAAAAATCCTCTGTTGATGTTAACACGAGTCGTTCGTGTTATTAAGTGTGAAATTCTTTCACGGGAAGTGAGGTTGAGAGATAGTGTCAAGGGTTGTATGGTGTCGGCTCAGTAAAGCCTTAGGTAAATCTATTGTACTTCAGTGAAAGTGATTAAGTTGGGTGAGGGCCCCGTAATGTTACCAAACTTCTGGCGTTCTTGTTATTTCTCTTTTGCTTGGTTTTATTTTGTTCATGCCAAAGAAGTTTACGGAAAGTTTGCGAAGCATTTAACACTTTCGATTTTTCAATTGGGATCAGAACGGGTCACTGTTTCAAAACTTGTTAGCAAGTTGGTGCAGATCTTAGTTTCGCGAATATGGCTACTAGAGAGGGTACATCAATCACCAGACCACCATTGTTTGATGGTTCCAATTATCCTGCATGGAAATCACAGATGAGGCTCTTTATTCAGGCACAGGGAACATGAGCCTAGATCTCAATGTTACGTGGCTAGATGCATCCGATGATTACTGACAATAAATGAGAGATAGTTCTAAAAGATCCATTTGAATGGACAAGAGTCGAAGAAGAGACAGCATTTGGAAACTCATAAGCAATGCAATCAATTTTTAGTACTGTTAATGAAGGACGTTTCTCAATGATATCAGCCTGTGAGTCAGCTAAAGAAGCATGGGATGCTTTGTAGACTATTCATGAAGGGTCCAAATCTATGATAGCGTCAAGACTACATATGTTAGCCATGAGTTTTGAAGAATTGAAAATGGAAGAAAATGAAACCATTGGGGACTTTCATGAAAGATTGTGAGATATAGCAAATCAAGCGCATCAACTTGGAAAGAAATATTCCGATCAGAAACTTGTCAATAAAACGCTGAGATCACTACCTCCAAGATTTATTTCAAAAATTGCAGCAATATAGGAAGCCCACGACATCAATGATCTGTCATTGGAGAAGGTAATCAAAATTCTTACAAACTTTGAAGTGAATCTTTTAAAGACTAAGCAAGAAAGAAGCAAAGGATTGGCATTATAGGTTAAAACCCAAAAGGGTGAAAGGAAGGTGAAGAGAATCAAATGTCGTGAGTGTTAAGGTTGCAGACACATTCAATCTAAATAAGCTAATACTTTGAAAAAGAGAAAAGGAAAGTCTTTCAAAAGCACTGATTCCGAGAGTAAATATGATAGTGAAGAAGAAATAGCAAATAGTGCTGCGTTGGTTGCCTTACATAACAAAAGTCCAGTTACTTGCTTAACAGTAACTGAAGTAAAAAAAGAGGTAAAATTGAAGAATTTTGAAAACAACTCATCTCAAGACCTAATATTAGCTTATGACAGAGATGGAAGTGGTCTAGATGACAAAAAGGGGAACATTTATGAGGCTTACGAATTAATGTACGAAAAATGGGTGAAATATGTAAAAAGAATGAAAGATTGAAGGAAGAGAATCTCTCCATGAAGAACACCATACAAGAGTCAGAAAAGAAAATGATGTTGACGTCAAATGAGCTTGTTGAAGATAGAATGAAATTGGTAAGCACTGAAAAGGGATTTAGAATGTTGAATGGAAGGACAGAAAAGTTAGAAAAGTTGATCAAAATCGGTAAGTTTAAAGGAGATTTTTAAGGCATTGGTTACAAAGGTGAGTGCTCAAAGGTGAATGAAGAAAAAATCGATATGTCCATATCAACCCAAGAGGTAGAAGCATCGAAAAAGAATCGAAGATTTATACCCACGTGCCATTTTTGTGGAGTTATTGGGCATATAAGGCCAAGATGTTACCAGTTACTGCAAATGTTGTTTCAAAGAAGCCAAAGCCAAAAAATTCTACGTCCCTTACATAAATTTCAGAATCAGCCTTTAGTACCGAAATCTACTTAGGTTAGAAAGGTTCAAGGACAAGCACAAATATGTAGTGAAGGAAAAACAAGAAATTGTTTAGATTCACAGTTAGTTACTGCTTTTGAAGAAACTGTTCAAACTGAGGATAAGTCAGTTACTTCAGATGAAGAAATCAATCAGACAGTTGATGACCGAAATAATGTGATGAGAAATAAGCCCAAGTTTGAATTTCTTCAAGGGACATAGGGACTGTGTTCTTTACTTTTTTGAAGTTTTTTTGTTGTTTAAAAAAGAAAAATAAAAAAGGAAAATGAACGTAAAAGAAAATTTGTCTTCTTTAGATCTTCTTTAGTTTTTATATTGCCATTGTCGTCCCATTTTTTTAATAGTTTGCATTGTGACTTCTATTTGGCTCCACTAAAGACTCTTCAACTCTCTCATCAGTATAGGTCTCTCTCTCGGGTATCTCTCTCTCTTTTGGGCATATCTCTTGATATTTTGAATGGTGGTAAATTGTCATCTTGGTGTGCTTATGATTTTTCTGCTACACCTATTGTTGATCCTTATGATTATGTGTTTTGATACTGTTTTGTCCCAAGGGGGAGACATCATATTGTTTCTGGTGAATTTTCCATTTAGGGTGTGATTTCAAGGTATATACGTGATTATTTGTTATGCTTTTTGGCATTTTTGTCCCAAAAGGGAGAAATTTGGATGATTGGATAATTTTGATGTTCTCTAAAACTTGATATTTAATTAAGGGGGAGTATTTGTCATATGAATTGTGAATTAGATACTTATATATCTAATTATGTTATTTAGGGGGAGTTTCATATTTGTGACAAACAATGCCAAAAAGGGGGAGATTGTTAGGATATATGTTATATATCTAAGTAATTAGTTTAGGCATCATTTATTAATTGGATATATAAGATATTAATTGGATAATGACTTAGATTCAAAAGCCATATGGATAATCTTCTAGTTGAAAAAGAATCCTATTTTGGATTAGAGTCTACTATCATGTTGATATTGGAATTATTTTACTGCTGGGCATGTTAGTAATTGGATGATGTTAATGTTGAATTATGAGGATATTACGGATAGAAGAAAATACATGCATGGTGGACTCTTCTTAATTGAATGTATTTATATTATGCACGTCTCCTATTAATAGCTGTGGTGAATCTATTGTGCGGTAAAAAAATAATTAAGCTGTTATTGCGTGGTTGAATTTAAGTGGTGGTTACTTGGTTGAAGGAGGACTCTTATTGTGTGAGGGATTTGTGCACATCTTGAATCTACTGTAGAATTCAATCTCTAATGTGAGTGTATGGTAACAGAGTTGAGGGTGAGCTTTGCTGCGTGCTGCTTCTCCATGCGTATTGTTTTTCTCCGTGCATGCTGCTTCCTTGCTTCACTGCATTGGGGTGTATATTTTGGAAGATAGATGATGTACGTGTGTGGAATAGGATAAAGGTGTGTTAATTGTCAATGAAGAAGACACTGTGTTGGTGTGTAAGTTTTGAATGAGAGCTAAACAACGTATGCTGACCAATACATGCTATAGTGAAGAGAGCCACGGTGCAGTGAGTTAACGTGTGCTATGGTGCAGTGGCTTTGTGAGTGATTTTGTTTAGACGTCTTCATCTATTGTTTATACTTCTATATAGTTTAATTAAAGCAGTTGAAGCTGGGATGGATTGTTTCAAGTAAAGGATTATTTCGAGAAGCTAAACCATAGGAAGTCTTTCGTTTATCTCAAGTACATTATCTTTCAGTTCTTAGTTGATTAAGTACTTGAGTTATTTTTTATTAATTGTTTTTTAAGTGAAAGTAGTTAGAAAAATCCTCTGATGAGTTTAACACGAGTCGGTCGTGTTATTAGGTATGAAATTCTTTCACGGGAAGTGAAGTTGAGAGATAGTGTCAAAGGTTGAGTAATGTCGGCTCAGTAAAGCCTTGGGTAAATCTATTGTACTTCAGTGAAAGTGATTAAGCTGAATGAGGGCCCCGTAGTGTTACCAAATTTCTGGCATTCTTGTTATTTCGTTTTTACTTGGTTTTATTTTGTTCGTGCCAAAGAAGTTTACGGAAAGTTTGTGAAACATTTAACACTTTCAGTTTTTCAAATTCATTTCAAAATTTGTAAGAATTCCGATTACCTTCTCCAATGACAGATCATATATGTCGTAGGCCTCCTCTATTGCTGCAATTTTAGGAATAAATCTCGAAGGCAGTGATCTCAATGTCTTCTTGATAAGCTTCAGATCGGAATATTTCTTTTCGAGTTGATGCGCCTGATTTGCTATATCTCGCAATCTTTCATGAAAATCCCCAATGGTCTCATTATCATCCATCTTCAATTCTTCAAATATTATAGCTAAAATCTGTAATTTTGATGCTATCACCAATTTGGATCCTTCATGAATAGTCTGCAAAGCATCCCACGCTTCTTTAGCCGATTCATAGGTTGATTTCATTAAGAAACATCCTTCATCAACAGCACTAAAAATCGCATGCATTGCTTGTGAGTTTTCAAGTGCCCTCTCTTCTTCGGCTCTTGTCCATTCAAACTGATCTTTTCGAACTGTCCCTCCTTTGTCATCAGTAATCATCGGATGCGTCCACCCATATAACACTGAGTTCCATGCTCTTGTTCCCTATGCCTGAATAAAGACCTTCATCTGTGATTTCCATGCAGGATAATTGGAATCGTCCAACAATGGTAGCCTGATAATTGATGCTCCTTCTCTTATAGCTATGTTCGCGAAACTAGGATCTACACCAACTTGCTAACAAGTTCTGAAACGGTGACCTTCTCTGATACCAATTGAAAAACTGAAAGTGTTAAATGTTTCACAAACTTTCCATAAACTTCTCTGGCACGAACAAAATAAAACCAAAAAAGAACAAAATAATATGAACACCAAAAATTTGGTAACACAGTTTGGCACTCCTTGTCTACTTCTACGGGGCCCTTACCCAACTTAATAACGTTCACCGAAGTACAATCGATTTACCCAAGGCTTTAGTGAGCTGACACCACTCAACCATTGACACTATCTCTCAACCTTACTTCCCGTGAAAGATTTTCACACCCAATAATATGACCGACTCGTGTTAACCTCATCAGAGGATTTTTCTAACTACTTTCACTCAAACAAAAATTAATAAAAATAACTTAAGTACTAAATCAACTAAGAAATGAATGACAATATACTTGAGATTTAAAAAAAAGACTTCTTTATGGTTTCAGCTTCCCGAAATACATCTAAAATTCTGTCCACCAGTTGAACTGATTTATCCCAGCTTCAACAACTCCAATTAAACCATACAGAACACCAAAACACATGTACACATTCAGCTGTATATTTTTCAATCTTTAATTAACGCACAACAACACACCAATGCAAGGTTAAAACTATGATCCTTGCCCACTACTTCTTTTCTTATCTAACGCCCACTACTTCTTTTCTTATCCAATGCCCACGAGAGATTTCCTTCAGCTATAGAGACATGCTTAATTAACATATTGTGTTTCCCAATAAGCAATTAATGCACATCACTACTCCATAGACTTGTCTCACACACAACATACGTATATTTTACGTCTCTTCAAAGACACCCATACAAGATTTACGTAACCCTCTGTGTATATATGAAGACCAAAACTCCAAAAACCAACATAAGCTATGTTTCTTTTACATATGTAATTAATGCCCACTGAACTATTGATTGCAAGACTCCCACACAAGATACACATCTTCTATGGATATAATCATACATGATATTCACCAGCAAGAGCCCTTAACAAACATGTAAACAAATTCCCTTATCTCCTATCCATAAAAAAAATCCAGCAGTACATATCTTAATCACCAACGTGATATACCTCAAATTTGTTAGAGAATAGACTTCCATTTTATATAGGATTCTTCCACATCTTTTTTAATCCCTTAAAATTTATATCTTATATGTCTAATTATTAAAGAATGCCAAAACTAATTACTTAGATATATAACATATATCCTAATAGTTTTATTCATTCAAGGAGTGGAATGGCACGGTAAAGTTAGGTGATAATAAGGAGCTTCGTGTAAAGGGCAATGGTTCGATGCAGATTAAGATGTATGAAGGAATTATTAGAACACTTGATGCATGATATACTCCTAATTTGCATATGAATTGATTTCTTTGAGTACCTTAGACAAACATGGGTATGGTTTCTTTGGTGGCGATGAACGGTTGAGGATTCTGAAGGGTGCTTTATTAGTGATGAAAGGCAAACTAAAATATGGAATTTATATTTTGATGGGTTGTTCAGTGACGAGAACAATGACAGTATCTCAATCCTTATAGAAGTATAATGACAGTATGGAGTTATGACATTGTAGACTAGGTCACATGAGTGAAAAAAGCTAACAATATTGAGCAAAAAAAGTTAGATGGAGCAGAGATTGGATAGCTAAAGTTCTGTAAGGCTTGTGTCATGGACAAGCAACGTAGAATCAATTTCAGTTTGGGAAAACTTACCTTGAAAGAAATCCTTGAGTATTTTCATTCAGATTTGTGGGGTCTTTCTTCAATTGAACCTCATGGCAAATGTAGGTACTTCATTGCATTCATTAATGACTACTCTAAGAAGGTTTGGGTATATTTTGTGAAATCCAAGGACGAGTTGTTTGGACGGTTCAAGGAGTGGAAGACTATGGTTAAAAAATAAACTAGAAAATAAGTCAACAAATAATGGGATGGAGTTTTGCAATGCACCGTTTGACAAATTCTGCAAGACAGAAGGTATAGTGAGGCACTGCACTATACGACATACACCATAGCAAAATAGAGTTATAGAACGTATGATCCAAACACTCCTACAGCGTGCTCGATGCATGCGACTAAATGTTGGCTTGTCAAAGTAGTTTTGGGTTGAAGCAATTAACACTGCTTGTTAAGTGGTGAATAGATCTCCATCATCTGCAATAGATTTTAAGACTCCTCAAGAGGAATGGTCTGGTAAACCCTCTTATTATTCTAGTCTGTGTATATTTGGTCGTCCTGCATATGCTCATATGAATGATGGTAAATTGGACTCAAGGGCAATGAAATGCATATTTTAAGGTATACGACTGGAGTTAAAGGGTATAGACTGTGGTGTACTGAAAAAGAAAGAACTCTAAGATTTATTATTAATAGAGATGTGACCTTCAATGAATCTGCTATGTTAGATCAAAAAGAGGAGTATGATAATCATGCAAGTAATAAAGATCAGTGTGCTAGACAGAAGGTGGAGTTTGAAATAGAAGCTGTAAACAGGACTACAAAAATGTTAAGATACTGTTATGTATCTTATGATTAATTTTGACATTATTTGATAATTAGACTTTCAAGATAACATTGATTAGTTTCAAATTCTAATCAAGATGAGATAGAATATTCCTTCGATTTAGTTGGTTGATTGTAGCTGGACTGTGGCTTAAGAATTGTTGTTTTTAGTGTGAATTAACGACAATTCTTGTACGAATTGGAAGAAGTAATGCCTAAAATTCCAGCAGCTGACTACAACAGTATACTTGGTAAACAACTTTTAGATTTGTCTTTGAAGGAGCTGAATTCATCGGGAAGTTATTCCTTTTTATCTCAAGTGTATTCATTTTCACTCCTTGTTATTTTATTCACTTGAGTTATTTGATTATTGTCTCTTTCGTTAAAAGTTGTTGAGAGAAGTCCTCTGTTGAGGTTAACATGAATCGGTCGTGTTATTAGGTGTGAAATACTTTCACGGGTTATAAGGACAAGGGATAGTGTCAAAGGTTGAGTGGTGTCAGCTCAGTAAATCCTTGTATAGAACTATTGTCGTTAATGAAAGTATTAAGCTAGGTGAGGGCCCTATAGATGTAAACAAGGTGTGCTAAACTGACAAATTTCAGTGTTGATTTTTTATATGCGTTTGTGCATTTAATTTTCTATTTTTAATTATGCTAGAGCTTACGAAACTACTACACCCCTTCAGAAACTTTTAAAAAGATCATGCTCAACAGCCTAGGGAAGAAGAGCAAGATTCACAAGTATAGCAGCAAGGAGAACAAGGAGGAAAATCAGAAAACCTGTAAGGTATGTTGATTGTGCTGGTATTATTGATACTAATTTTTTTGCATATGCCTTGGCGATAGGATAGAATATTAATTCTGATGAACCTAGATCATATAAGGAAGCAATTGAGAGTAGAGAAGCATTGGGTTGGTTGATTATCCAAATGGATGTTCAAAAGGAAAAAAGGCATTCCTGGAGTTGAACAAGCCAGGTTCAAAGCAAGGCTTATGGCCAAGGGTTTTTCACAAGAGGAAGGGATCAATTACCATGAAGTGTTCTCGCTAGTTGTGAACCATAAAATCATTCAGGTTATTCTATCCATAGTAAGTGCATTAGACCTTGAGTTAAAACAACTTGATATCAAAACTGCATTCTTACATAGAAACCTAGAAGAACAAATCTATATGCCCCAACCAGAGGGTTCCTTGATAATAAGAAATTAGAGCACGTATGTTTGTTAAAAAAACCCTTGTACGATCTGAAGCGGCAATGATATAAAAGGTTTGATGCATTCATGATTTCTCATGGTTTTGTACACATTTAATTTAATAAATGTTTCTATTCTAAGAGGCTTTCAGATGATTTTTATATATATTTATTGCTATATGTGGATAATATGTTGATTGCAGTTAAGAGCAAAGCTATATCCTGATTCAAAAGGAAAAAATTCGCAAAAATTGACATTTTAAAAAATTTGTTGAACCGTGAGTTTGAGATGAAGGATTTAGGTGCAGTTACGAAGATTTTAGGCATAGAGATTTTGAGAGATAGGAAGGCCAATCTACTATATGTATCTCAGTAGAAATACATTGAAAGGTTGTTGCAGTCTTTTAATATGAATAAATCCAAGCCAATAAGTACTCCGTTGGTGGGACATTTTAAACCTGATACTAGTACAATCCCTACTACAGAGATGAGAAGGATTACATGAGACTAGTTCCTTACTCTAGTGCTGTGGAAAGTCTGATGTATGCTATGATATGTACTAGGCCTGATTTGGCTCATGCAGTCAGTGTGGTAAGCAGGTTTATGAGTAATCCAAGGAAAGCTCACTGGGAAGTAGTTAAACGAGTTATGCAATATTTGAGAGGAACAGACAATATTTTTTTAGTATATGGCTCTAATAAAGATATTGGTCGATTGGTTGGCTATACTGACTATGACTGTGCTAGAAACCTTATGAAGAGAATATCCCTGACATGCTATATCTTCACTCTATATAGATGTGGTGTTAGTTGGAAGGCAACATTATAATCTACCATTGCCTTATTTATCACTGAAGCAAAATACATGTCATTGAAAGGGGGGATTAAAGAACGTTTATGGTTGCATGATCTTATTGATAGTTTGGGATTGAATGTTGAAAGTCCTATTATTTATTGTGATTGTCAAAGTGCATTGGATTTGGCCAAGAATCCTGTTTATCATCAGAGATCAAAACATATTGATGTCAGGTTGAACTTCATACGAGATATCATAGAGGAAAAGGAGCCACGGAAGAGAATCCAGCAAATATGTTGACTAAGCCATTACCAATTAAGAAGTTTAAGCATAGCTTAGACTTGGTGAATGTTTGCATAGTTTGAGGCCCTAAAGGGCATGAATAATAAGAGTTTGTTCTTATTGTCTGATGATTTAAGAGAATTCAAGTCAAGGAAGAAAATTGTTAAGTGCCTTGAATATTGGTGAACCATAAACGGATCATTACCCAACCTGAATATTTAGGAGCTCGACCCAAAAGGAGGAAAAATAAGAAATAAATGGTGCAAGCAGGGCGAGGGCCGATAGGTATTA
>JANQBM010000002.1:2246548-2271100 GCA_025594535.1 Erythroxylum domingense | reverse complement strand
TAATCAAAGGGTATTTAATATGATAGTAAAATCAAAAGAGAATTTTTGGAAAAATAAGAAAAATCAGACGGTAGAGGGGTAGGAGCGTCTGTTTTGTTCGGGAGACAGGGACGATGTCTTTTGTCCTTCGATTTTCGAAGGGACAAAATTTTGTGTCCCTGTCCATCGGGGGGACAAAAACTGCAGGGACAGTAACCAAACAATTAAGAGGCACAGGATTAAGTTGTTTTGTCAACTGTCCCCACTCGCGGGGACAGTAACCAAACACGGCGACAACGATGTCCTGTGTATCATATAGAAGTTTCCCAAGAGAACCCCAAACTCAATGTTACTATTCATATTGCATTCCTAATAATTCTCACATTGGAATCAAAGATGTTCTAGTCCTGGGAAATGCTCATTGTTTGAACCTTAATATCCTTAAAAGTAATTTACAGGCATTATCAAAGGTTTACCTGAGGTAAGAGTTGCCTGGCTGTTTCACTCAAAATTTCAGGACAACGGGGTGGTTCTGTAGGCCCTTCACATGCAACATGCATATTTTGATAAATGTGTGTGCTCAAACCATCCGGATCTATTGTTGAGCTACCTGATGTTTCAAAATGCATAAAGGTTTGAATCTGGTGAGATTTACTTTCCCCCTCAGACTTGGCAAAATTTGTTAGAGCAATGTTTCCTCCGTCAGAAGGTTGATCTTCTTCAGGCGTTTGACTAAGGCTTGCTTCAATAGCATATGATATTTGTGCTTCAGTTGCAATCCCATTTGAGACGAAACCCACAGCACTGTCATCATCATCAGCATTCTCTGCTGTAGGATCATCAATATTTCTTGACATGTCAGATGTTTCATACTTTTCTTCCAAAAGGCTTGGAGACTCTGTGTTAGTTTCAACAATGTGTTCTACGGAACTAGAACTGCAAGATTGTGCACTACCCATTTGACCAGAGCACTCCAGACTCTCAAAGCTGTACCGTGATTTGTTACTTGTTACATTGCAGGAAACAGTTTGATCAACCAACATGCAGTGGTTCATACTGGTTTCAAGGGTATCCAGTACAGATGGTCCCACCTGACTGATTTGTACATCATCAGGTTGTGTATTTTCATCCCCCTTTCCATGCAAGTTTTCAGAACCAGAAAAAAGCAGCGGGTCATCTTTCCTGGGCCTAGAAGTAGCAAGATTAGTGGACCACTGCACCTCGAGAAGGTCGGCTGCAATCTCAGCACGCTCCAATGAATTTATTCGTGCCACAGGAGAACCATTTTTTACTCCTTGATAATTACCGTCCCTCAAAGACCGCTGTCCAAAAACAAGCCCTACTATCCTTGACTTGTGGGTGTTTGCTGTAGCCACAATTGTCGCACTACTTTCATCAATCTTGTCAGCTGCTTTTGACATGGTAACATCAAAATCACAACTTTTTGACTTCAAAATCCTGTTTCCCTCAAATTGTGCATCCATCTCGTCGCTAGAAGATGAAGAAGACAACCCAGAGTCTTCTGCCCGTTCTACCTCTTTGAGGAAGTACGCTTGTCCTCTTTGATCAAGATGCATGTGGAAATTCGCCTCGACTCCATTAACACCAATGTTTACAATCTTTTCTTTGGCCTTCAAAACTCCCTGAAACTTTCCAAACCGGACATACCAAGGAGAGGATTTGAAGCTTCCATCTGGCTGCTCAACGACAATGATATCTACAGCTCCACCAAAAACATGAAAAGGGCCGGAGACAGTATACAAGCCCCCAGAAATATAGCTGCCTAACCTCCCCACAGCATACATCTTGTGACCCTTATATTTCTATGCTCAAGTGGACATAAATATCAAAATTCTATATTTCTATGCTCAAGTGGACATAAATATCAAAATTCCGTCATAACACAAGACCCTGAGGAGATGAACCCCACAAGATTGTGAGGTTCTCCAATTCAAGAACCTCAAACCTGTGAATCCCACTCAGTTAGGAGCCTTTGCGTCTTCAAATTCTCTATCAGAACCCAAAAATTTGAATCAAAATTTGATAATTGAAATGATTACAACTCCAAGCATCAATCTTTATAACACGAAAGAATCAGCAGAGAGATTAATGAGACCAAAAAAGCTCATCATGCGTTCAACACCCAACAGCTCAAATTAAGAAACAGAGAAGATAGCATCAATCACAGCTCAAAACCAGCTCAATAACTCACCCCAACCCGCAAGCACACGTTTATAAATGCAACCAAGATAGGATAGCTATGCAAACAGGAGAAAGAAGAGCAGTTGGTGCAATAAAGGCATATTCTTTCTTAATTAATCGAATGTGCCAAACTAAGATCATTAAAATCCCAGCATTTGAAAGGCATAAAAGTCTTTAAATTATATCACTTACATGACATAAACCAAAGCTGAAACAGATATGGAAACGTAAAAGAAACAAGAGAATAGATTTTGGGTTGAAACTCACCAGGTTCACGATCTCCAACAGATTCGAAGGAGAAAGCTCTTGAGGGAAATTCAGGGTGTTTTATTTGGAAATGTCAAGTAAGATAGATCGTTCGTGACACGTAGGCATGAGGCCGTTGAGGACTCAGGAGGTCCAGTTTTCACTGAAGTGGGGACCACAGGTCGCCCTCTCCCCCAGATTTCCATTTATGGACACATTTATGAGACTACACGTGGTCGGACAAAACTGCGTGTCCACAAGATCCTGTCATTCAACGTAAGGCAACAGGTGCCATGTTCCTACCCGAAAACGCCGCTTCTCGGAGTCGTTCGTTGGTATTCCGTGTTTCTTTAGGTTTGGTTTGCTTTCAGGTTTGTCTTCTGTAAATTCCCAAGTCCAAATGGATCAATTGAATATTGCCTGAGGGGTTGCAAGAGTCAAGATACCGAAAATTTCAGGCTTTTTGCGCTCTCTCTCTGTCTAATTCTAATGGGACTCGAAATTCTACCATTGAATGAAGGCTAACATGTATCAGGAAAGGTGGAGTGATGTGCAAGTTGATCCAAAGAGTTCGATAATATATGGTTTTACGTACACTTTTTAGTGATGTCAAGATCTTTAGATTATGAACTTCTGATCAACATGCCATGGCACAGCTAAATTACCCTTTTACTTACCTTGTAGCCTGCAAGTAGCGCAAAAGAATCGAGTACCTGCAAGTCAAATATGGGTTACATGTATCATATGTTAGGTTTCTGGAGAAAGAGGTTGATAGGTTGTTAAGTTCGCTGACAAGTTTTCGACTAAATCGAAACTTAAGAGCTTCGAAGTGGAACCAAAGAGCTTCAAAGTAGAATCAAATGGATCATGGATGGTGATTCTGATTTCTGAGTCTCCGTTGAAAATATATATATAATTCAGAGCCTGCAGAAGGGAACATTTGAATACTGACCTTTGACTGGTTCGAATCAAACAACAAAAGATGGAATTTTCATGTGTAATAGTCCAGTCAGAAACATTGATTTACATCGAACGTATCTTCCATTTTCTTTTGGTAACTAGATTGAAAGTATCATAGAGGACAAGTATATGAGCGACATGCAACAGCAGTTCAATACTAGAACAAATTGACAGTTCCATATAATCTATACGTTACTTGCTTTAGCATTACTTTCCCAATAATCTTTTTTGGTTGTTCATTTTAAGCTCTCAGACAGCTTTAAATGCTAATGAAAACCTACAATTTCGTATAAATTTCACTAATATGTAAGATTTGAAAAGACTAATAGAATACTCCTAACTAATAAAGAGGTTATTTCCGTATCCTTTACAGCTTTACTTCCTATTATGGTAAAAAAATAAATGATAAAGACTATTTATTCCAGCAGTTGCTTCCGTCCTATGGAATACTGTTCACCTTCTTAAACGCAATGCAGGTCTAAACTGGTTATGAAATATGGGCTTGCTTTCTCACTAGATTTGTTTACGAGTACATGGGTAAGCCCAAATTTGCCAAGGTTGCACGTTTTCAATTTCCCACTACGCGCTATTTACTTTTTCATTTTTCAAAAGCTAATTGTCCTCGAGTTCAACGGTCCAAGCTGCAATATTGAAAGGAGGGGAGGAAGAAAATGCTTGAGAATTGACTTGAACATCACGTAGATAATGTTGAAAGAGTCTATAACTTGGTGGTCCAATCCAATTGCACTTCTTTTTGCTATTCTCCTTAGGTAAAGATACAATCTTTAATTACGGGAAGTAGACATTAAGGTTCGTGGGGATTAATTAATGATTGTTGAGTAGATCCCAATTATCAGTGTTCCTCCTCGAGCCCAGCAGCCATTTGCCCTTTTCTTGAGGTTTTCTTTGGCATTTCAACAAATATCTTGTACTCATCCAATCTACAGTACAATCTAACAACCCAATTAGCTATTGTTCGCACATGTGCTGTTGCTTTTGCCCTTTTCACTTTCTCTTGTTTACATGATTCTATGGTCATGCAAAGTAAAAAAGGCATGGCAGATCTCAGTTTAACCGAATTAATCATAAATTTTTAAGACCTCACTCCAAGAATTTTAGATGATGTAAGTCTGGAACCCCAAGATCCCTCAAGTTCCTACATAATATGTATACTTCTGCGTACAAGGAGTTGTCATATACTTGATTGATCGACTGCTGATTGATCGCTAGCCCTCTACTCAGCATCAGGTTCCCAGCAGCTCCCGAATTCTCTAGTAGCTTCAACTCTCACACTACCGCTAGAAGCGAGATGTCTGAAATTGATCCGATCAAAGAGCTGTACTTAAGGAACTAGAGGTTCATCAATAGAACAAATTTCTCATTTTTCCTCCTTTGAAGTGATTCGAACTCAAAACTTCTTATAAAAGAAAGTCTTAAGTGAGAAACTGAAGCCATTAAACCACTTCTTCATTGTCATAGAATTCAATATATTCGGATGACGATGATTACGATAGATACAGCAAATCATCAAAGATGCTCGTCATTTGTGAGAAGTTGTCAAAGGTAGACATCAATCCAACGTATCTTCATCATCCTCGTAACTATACCATCTTTCGTGGACCATCTACCTTCCACATTGTTATTAATTGTTATTATTGTTGTACTTGCTACTTAATATTGCTGCATTCAGAAGCTATCGTCCCAACTGACCCACACACTCACCCTTGAGCCCCCTCTGTGATACCATTCTTTTCAATTTGTCACCCACCGCTCTGATTTCTGATTCTTCGACTTTTTTCTGTAGCTCTGTAGACTTTATCACTCTCTTGTCAGCTTTTCTTTCTTTATTCATTGACTCCATCCACCTGCAGAACTTCCTCCTACTCTGAGATTGTCTTACAGTTTCAATGCAAGTTTGTTAGATTTCTACTTCACAGAGTTTTCCGGGTATGATTCATGCAAAACAAATGCATGTACTCAGGAATTACACTAACAATAATTTGTTAAAAGCCAGCCATAATCCTAATGGCAGGGGACCATTTCAGCTTTTTCCTTTTGTTTTAGAATGCTGATTTGCTTTTCTGCAATATCCTAATCAAATAATGTCTAATTTGTCTGTAGTATACTTCCTGTACATGGCGGTTTAACTCCACTCAAAAGATATAATCTTGAGACAGACAATCATAACGGAGATTGAAATAGGAAAATATCAATCAATCAGTCCGAGAGCTATGATTGGTCTGGTCTGATTTTAGCAAATTCAGAAAAAAACCTTGGTGATTTCCTAACACAAAAGCACAGGACAAATCCCGATTCTTCTGGAAAATGGAGTCACCCCCATGACCATTCAGACTCTGGAGGGTGTCAAGAAGTAGAATAGAAATCGGACGAGAAAAACAAAACAAAAGCCGAAAAGCTCTTCAATCCTCTGTAACCATCATGACTTCGAACTCATTTCACTTGTATATAAGCACCACTTTGTACACATGTATACAACAACGATATAATAGGAAAAGTTCAACAGGAAAAATTGGGATATATTTGATATACATATTAGAATTTGATCTTCTCCTCCGAGGCAGTAATGGAGTTCTTGCAATGAGCGATTGCAGCTTGAATCGCAGCCTGCAACTCCTCCATGGTACTGTCACTTGGTGGAGGAAACGTTGTAGTTGCAAGAAGAAGACCACTATTTGTCGGAGATGTCCTCATGGACGCAGGAGCAGAGAACTCACCTCTACTTCCTCGCAACTCTTGCTTGTTTCTCATGTTCAAATTACCTGAAAACGAATAAGGTTGTCTGTGGTGGAATTGACGATTGTCTCTCCTTCCTCTAAAGAACAACAGAGGCCTCACCATCCTCACGTACCTTTTGAGTACGCGAGTTACATCGAATTTCAGCTTTTTCTTGTGCTTCTCTTTATCTTCACCGTCTCTAACTTCACACCCTTTTCGCCACCCAAATAAAGAGAAAGACTTTGCCTTGCTTCTTCCCTTTACTTCAACGTTGTTGCTCTGGACACTGGTTTGGTTACTATCAATAACATGGTTTATATTGCCACCGTCCATGACGCAGTTGCTATTCCTTCTGATGGGTTTTGGATTATCCAACAAATCCCTGATGGGGAGTGTGAAGCTGTCGATTGAATTGGTCGATGAGCGAGGAGAAGCAGGAAGCTGAGAGAGGAGGTGGAGAGGAAGCAAATGACCATGAAAGAAGATGTCATCGGCTGGGGACAAATCAATGGCAAATGCTGGTTGGTTTCTGGACTTATCAGGAACGGGTGTTGAAGAAGAGTGGAGAGATATTGTGAAGGAGAATTCATGAGAAGGAGAGGAAGATGCTGATGGAGGAGAAGCAGAGGTGGTTGTTGTTCTTGTTGCGGTAGTTACCTGTTGCTTAGTAAGGTCCTTCTCTTCAGGAACTTTTTCTCTGCTGCTTGGATACTGCTGAATTTCCATATCACAGAATCGTCTTGAAAGACCGATAAGATCTCTGATTCAGTATCAGCAACTCTTCACTCCTTATCTTTTTCTTCTTGGAACCCTTTTCCTGAGACCTAACAAATGTTGTCAAAAGAGGTTTTTGGAAGGAATTGAAAAATGGAGAGAGAGGTGCTCTGTTTTAGTTTATTGTGCATACAAACGCTTTTTGAACCAAAAAAACTGCAACCCCATAACTCATTTTATCTTTCTTGCATTATTCTTCACGTACCAAAAAAAAAAACAAAAAGGGTGTGGTGAGTGGTGATCGTAGCAGCTCTTAGGATGAGAGAGAGACGATAGGTTTAGCATTGCTTGAAGGTAGGGTCCTTATCAAATCTAACAGCTACCGCAGTGCAGATTTTGGGAATGGGAATCGCAAAGATCCAAACTTTCCTGGAAAACTTTAGATTGGATTGCCAAAGCCAACACTTTCTCGAGAAAATATGCACCACATTTCAATTTTCAAGAGGAATCTTTTCAATATACAATTACTATGTTAAAAATGATAACGTCTAATAGACTTGGAGATCAACCGTTATTTTAAGGATGTTGCTATGTCTTGTTAGAATCAAAGGAAAGGATCGTTGTAAATTTTCAGTGTAAAATCATTTTTTTAAAACATGAAGCTTATAATGGAAAATGTCAAATTCCAAAAACTATAATTGTTTTTAAGATGATATTTATTTATTAATAGAAATTTACATTTTTGGATGAAAATTATTGGCACTTATAATATAATTAAATTTATTGGTTGATGTTATGATATTCCTTGAAAAATGTAATTGGAATCACATGCTTATATTGCTATTTTGAAGGAAATTAATGGAGTAAATATTTTATTGAAATAAAATTTCATAAATTGTTGGGTTCAATTACAATTTCCCAATGGAATGAGAATGACCCCAGCTTCGAAATTCTTATATCTTCACATCATTTCCAAATTGCTGCTCATGTTTTGGAGCACCAGCTGTACTTGGATCTGCATTTTCACAATCAAAATTAAACACATGCTTTAATTTTCATTTCCTTTTTTATTTGGTTTTTATTTTTAGTTATTTCAAAAATTATGGAAATTGGTTTTTGTTTATAAGAATAACAAATCATGAATATTATTTTTAAAATATTAAAAATTTTATTAATCTTACACTTAGTAAATCGTTTGGAAACTTTTTTCAAACTCACTTAATTTAGCAAAAAAAATGAATTTGTATAAAAAGAAAACCATTCTCTTTTTTTTTTTTTGAAAAATAAAAGAAAAACATTCTTACCAGTGCACCGGCACGAACTTGCAGCTATGCACAGGCTCGCTCTTTTAGAGCCACAATACGCTTTGCAGAGTTTAGCACATTCAGGTTCAGTACAGTGCGGGATGTGATACACCCTAGAACCGCAGTTTTGGCCACTTGTTGTCTTGATAATATCTGTTTTCAAGAGTTTAAACAACTTCACAAACAAAACAGAATGATTTGAAAAAAAAAAAAGATCAAATAAGAAAGCAATCTCCTACCGGAGAGGCCGAACAGGAACACTGTCACTAAGAGGTACGAGCAGAGTGGATATAAATATAAGTTCTTCATTTTTTCTTGTCATTTTGACTTAATCGTACTTATTATATATAGTTTAAGAGCTGTTGTCAAGTTTAGAAAGGTTCATAGTAATAAATGGGCGTGGGTTACTAATCATTAATTTATAAGATTGAACGTATCCTTATAAAATGTTTAGTTTTAAAACATTCCCATTTATAGGAAATTTAATTATGTGGAATTAATGCGTGTTTAATGTCCTGCATGTACTTAATTTCTCCATTCACTTAATGTTGAATCTTAAACTTGCATATTTGATTTAATAATTTAAGAATAAGTTTTGGAATAATTGATAAAAGATATTCTTTTGTAATAAAAAATTACGGGTCGAATTTAAAAATAATCTTTTTATAAAATACGAAAAGAATGATTCGTATAATTGACCCAAAACTTGCAAATCTATTAAATAAACTCCAACATTTGTTGATTGAGAATTTCGACTACAACGTTAGAATTGTATGGAATGATGAGCCTCTGATGATTATATACATATGTCATTATTTCTAGAACTAAACTTATAATATTATATTTGAATTTCAGAAAAAAATTATACTTTCTAACAACTTGACTAATTTTGCAGTGACAAGACTTGATTGAAAACAAAAGTTTTGTTTTCACATTGAAAAATCCCCAACCCCACCAATTATGATGCTACTGTTCCTAATTGAGTTAGCGAGTTACGTAGACAAGATTAAATACGTGATTTGCATTTTAATATTTTATAAAAAATCTAATTAAATTCTTTTCCGTTATTTTATATTATTTTACATTTTCATGTTATTAAAAATTACTCATTACACTTTAATATTCTAAAAATATTTATTAACAATAAATATTAATAAAAACTTCTAAAAACCTGTTGAGGGAAAATTCGTATGGATTTTTTAAATAATAAAGCTTTGGTAGTTTCAAGAATAAAAAAAGAGGACCAAATGGGTTTCAGATTCACCGGTATTAGGTAAAGTCGATGAATGGCCCACACATACATGCACACGTGTGTACAAAGTGGTCCATTTCCCATCACAGGGAGTTTTGTTCGTTTGTGTCAAAAGGTCAATATCTCAATCATGGAGCCACTATTTTAATCTTGGATGGAGTCTATCATCTTCACAACACCGCCACTCCATAATCCTCCAATTCCAAGTTTTACTCGTATAAATAATATTACTATTGATCAAAAAACAAATATCTTTTTAGTACAAATACCTTACCCCTTTTTCTGCTTTTGCCTCTGTCCACTCCTTTTATGTTCTCAACACAGACATTGGCACATCGCCAGTCTTAGGATACCGAAAAAGAAGGCCAACCAGAAAACAACCATAACACAAGGCAAAACCCCACCACGTCCCACGTGATAAGTTTATTATTATTATTATCACTATCTTCTCAAAAAGCTTAGAGGGTCTAACGTTTATCATCATTACAACCTTTTGGACCTGCCAAGGTACAGAATCGCTACCTCCTAAATCCCAAGGGTCCACAACACTCCAAACGCCAGAATTGCAAGACAATTGCATGTATGTTCTTCATTTCAATCTCCAGCAATAAGAACTATAACACGGTTACAATGACAATAATAACAATAATATCTCAATAAAAATTTCCTTAAAATGCAGAGTTTGAAAAGGTTTATAAGTCTAAAGGAAAACATTCTCTGAGATAGATAATATTACTTACAGAAAAAGAATAAATTGGGCCAAAGGTTTTATGTTCTTTCAGGTGAATTGAATAAGAGGAAACATAGTTGAGATGTTCTATCCATAAAAGTAGTGGAGATAGCGTATGGTATGGTAGCGATTAATTGACAAAAGAAGGGTTACACAAAACAAAGAGAAGCATACAACACAAGTCTCTATTAAGTAAATAGCAAGTTCCCATGTTGTGTTGACTACAATGTGAAGCTACAGTCAGCCAGGCAATGTCCACATATTGTCTGGCAATGGATGGTCCCGATAATGAGGAGCCACTTGCCCATATGACAAGACCCATCGTAAGCAAAAAGATTAAAACTTGAAGCTTGGTGAGAACCTGGATGGAGTCTTCATTGATGCAGTCACAAAATGAAATTTAGAAATAACCAGTAAGAGAGAAAAGAATTATCTTAACAAGCCAGACTGAAGAGACAGAATGATTAACAAAGAATATGGATGATGTTATGAAATGAAATGTTTGATGACCTATTCGACAAAGGTACGGTTTTTTACATAAACAAATTCACTCAGAAGGATGATTACTCGGGTTTCCCCTAATTAAGCACGAATCTGTAATATAAAAAGGGAAAAAAAATCTCTATAGACATTACAAATGAATTCACCGAGGCGTTTGATGTTAGCTCTGTGAACATGGAGGGACGATACAATCTGAAAAAGTTGCCAACTCCTGGTGTTTTGATCAGCATTGGGAGCTTATCCAAGTACACCAAATCTTTACGGGAAACAAGCACAACTGGCTATTAGCCTTCAAGTCAGAAACTGATTCTACAATGCGAGTAGCTTTAATTCGGATGTTCACACTTAGAGCAAGGGAACACCTAATACGAGATCCAAATGCAAGCTATGAGAATAGACACAAATGGATCGTCATGTGCAATTCCCTCTTGAACAGTCAAGGGAAGTAATACTGTATGTAAGGAAGTTCCATCTTTCCATCTAAGCTGGGCTTTCCAAGGTATACCAGTCTCTGATGCTAATCACTTTCACTGCTAGGTCTATCTGTTAAAATAGAACAAGAATCAACTAAAGGATCAATCTTTCAGGGAAGGCAACTTCTTAAGCCTTAATGCAGAAAAAAAGAAAAAGAATAATGTACCTCCTGATGATCTTTTGCCTTCCATTGCTTCTCTTTTCTCTTGGCAACTTAAGCAAAGGAAAGGGCCATCCCAGGGACGCAATTTTCTCGAATTAGATGAACCCGCATGTATTGAAATTCCTTCTTCAGGTTTTATCTCTACTTGACAGACTGCACACACGAACAACTTAAACATGTTGCATAGTGGGTATTTAGTATCCAACCTGCGTCCAAGAAAGCATACTTCATGTTAATACAATAAAAGTTAGTTGTTGTAGACAGATATCTGATCCTAATATATAGCATACACCAGGACACAGAGAAAAAAGAAACTAGCAAGATGCAAACAAAGCACTCTTTTGCCACACAAAGTTCAATCTAGCAACAGAAGGAAGAAAAAGGCCAACAGTGAACATCATCACAGCATAAACCTTTCTGAAAGTATAGCAGATCCTTCTTCAAATAATTCTTCCACAACATCTGGTTTGGCATACTCTTTCTCACTTTGAGAAGATGATTCAGAAGCTTTCTTGCGAAACATGGACTTTAACACTCCTTTAACATGCTTCTTTGGTGGTGGCAAAGAAGCAGGTGGCTTCTCTTGTGGTAGCATATCAACTACAATGCAGGTTGTATCGTCTCTAAGCCCCTTCAGCTGTACTGCTTCCTGCAAAATATAACATAGGTACAATGAGGACGTTTAAGAACATAAATATGAGCATATAATATGTCATTTTACATCCTCTCAGCTACAAAAACTTGAGGGGCCACATGAAAATTACCGGTTCAGAACAACTCAAAAGTCTCAAGTATTAACAAAAATAGATCAGGGTGCTACAACTATCATACTTTTACAATTTGTGTGGCTGCAGCTTCTGCTGGAATCCCACGGCAACAATCAAGTGCCACCTCTGCAGATATGGAATCCCAAACACCATCGCTTGCAATGACCAGCCTACCACCCGCAGTTGACAACTGCATATAAGTATACATTCATGAGAGTAAGGGGAATAAGTCCAAATCATCAACCATGACTTAGAAAAGATAAACCTTAACACTCAGCGGACACAAATGTAAGCATACAAACTGTATATGCAACATCTCCAAAAACCAACCTTAATTTGCTTCACATAAGGAACAGGAACAATAATTTCTCCAACATCAACATCTCCAATAGATCGTGAAATACACAATCCACCAGGCCAAAACCTCTTAGGACCAACCTAAAAAATAATTAACAATAATTTAGAAATGCATCATTAGCTTGATAGAATAAGATGATTTAACAGTTTAAGTAGAACGAAACATTATCTTCATATGGCAGGTTGATATAGTCGATTCAAGATAGATTCATTTTATTATTATATGACAGTTTGAAAACATCAATTAAGAATTATCTAGAATTCTTTTTTCTTTGTTATTTGAAACAATTCAAGACTATTGCAAGAAGTCTCACTATGCATAATAAAAGGTTGTATACTTGAGTTATACTTGTGTTCTGGTAGAATATCATGTCATGTGCCTAAGAAAGAATCTTTTTGCAAGTAGCACACAAAACCTTTTAGAGAATGAGAATGATTGTGAAAAAAAAAAGTGACAATACCTCTGCCCCACCACCAGTGTATAGCCGTGCAACCTCCCCTCCACTGGAAGTAACACGCGCCTCCCTAAATACGACACAAAAGACAAAACCTTGATGAAAAGTTGAAAACTGAATTGTGCATACCATTGGTGATGACTCAGAAACTTATCATATTTGACTTACTCCTCTACATTGCAGTCAAGTCTGTGATCTGCTGACAAGTAATATATATCACCTTCAGCAGATTCAAGAATGCACCTGGAATCACCAACAGATGCAACCGTTACCACCCATCCTTCTATTATTACAAAGGTCACAGTTGTTCCTGATAGTTGCGCTGGAAAGGAGAAAAAACAGAGTATATTTAGTGAGTTGAAAGAGAATTTATAATCATCAATTTACAAATGGGAGTGTGAAATTTAATGGCAAAGTTTTATCCCCTTGTTTACAGGCAAACGTCTTAAAATGAGGATGACTTTATCTAAAAAAAGTCATATGCAATTGCCTGAAAAAGGCTCTAACCTTTTGATTGAAAGTCTTTATCTGTTTTCACAAACCCAGCAACCAACGCCCTTGGAAGTGCTGCCAACCATTCATCTCTGTTTAGGTCAGGAGGAATGGCAGCTGTCACATTATTTAAGAGGTTCTCTTTAGTGTATATTGCCGCTGCAGATCCATTATGTCCATCAAACAACTGAAAAACATTACCAGCCATCAGACTTGAGGAAAAAAGCATACAGATTGATGACTTAATTCACTAGAATAAGAAATTTATCTCCAACTTCTAAGAAACTTGACTAGGTGACCAGAAATGGGTTGTAAATATGAATTGATCGGATATCTAACATTAGTTACCCACACCATTAAAGAATGTTTCGACTAACTTATTGTATCTGATCGCTAACAAGATAATTTTCAATTCCATGATAAGCTAATCAAAGAACGAGATTTACCCCAAAAACAGAATAAGTGGTGACCCCATCACCAGCAACCCTTTGGCATTCGGTTTTAACAAGTGTGAAGTCCTCTCCTTTCTTGCTCTGGTTGGCCTGACCATGTAAAATCTCTGGCTTCTCTACTTTCTCATTTGCCAACTCTCGCTTTAACAGCACTGCAAGCGGCACAGTTTGATGGTCCCTCGTAGACATCACTGGTCACGTCTTCAAAAATTTCACCACCTACTCACTGCTCCTTCCTCAGGCGATCCACAGAACCACCTTCTATTCTTCATATAATCAGAAACAAATAACCAATCTATAACATAATCAAATAAATTACAAATGAGATATTTCACATTCAACGAAATTAACGGGAATGAATTACCAAAAAAATGCTCGAAATCCTATTCGACCGTAACAAGCACCGAATCACGGAGATCCCCACAGAAAGCAACTACATTAAATACAATATGTATAAAATGAGAACCAACACTAAAACAAATTCCGACGATCTAACATTTAAGAGAGAGAGATGACTTAGCGCAAAGGAAAACCGGAAAATGAGTAACGGCAAATAAGGAAAAAAAATCAGATTCGGAGATCAATGTGGAAAACATCTCACAAACAAAACCGTTGAAACTTCCAAGAAATGACAGATCTCCACAAAAACAATGTGGAGAACGTAAAGAAAATAAAGGAAACAGAACGAATAAAAGTAAGGAGGGAAAGCGAGAATACGGTGGAGCTGAGGGAACTTGTAGGAGGCCGACGAGAGATTTTATGCGCGAAGAGAAACAACTGGTCGTTGCTGCGATCGAGATACTCGGATTCCGGCGAGCTGCGAAAATTCCATTGGAGAGAGAGAGAGAGGGGTTAAAAGCAAATTTCGATTATTATAAATAAATTAATATAATATCAATCAATCAATTAATAAGTACGAAGAAGAAGAAGAAGAAGAACAGGCGCAAAATGGAGCGAGCTCTTTTCTCCCACTCCATCCAATGCCTCTTCTTTCTGTTTCTTTTATTTAATCTCTTGGTTAGTTATTTTTATACGTTGACGTGGCAAAAATGCATCGCAGTAACGTTTTGGCGGCTCTAATTTGACCGTTTTAGGATATAAAACTCGATTTGGGAGGACCAAAAGGGCCGTTATCTCCGATGTCAACCATACACAACGCCGGTTGGGAATCGGATGGACTTAGTCAATAACGAGGCAAAATTATGAGGTAAAAGTCAATAAATAGACAAACAAAATCCAATTTTGATTGACATTATTAAATTGTTTTTCAAAATATTTTAAAATTTAGAATAAAAATTAAATCTAAAAAGTTTAAGATTTAAAGGTAAAATTAATATTAAAACTGTTATAAAATTTATATACTGTATTTTTATCAATTAAAATTATAAATAAGTTATTTTTAATTTTTGATTTAATTTATTTTAATAATTTTTAAAATTGACGGATTGAACCAACTAAAAGTTTATTTAATGAATATATATTATTGATTTGCGAAAAGAATGGTCTTTGCTATGATCTGGACACCATTTTCCGTAATTTAATGAGTCACTTTCCACTTTAAACCTTTGACATCTATTTGGCAAACACCCGAAATTCTCGGCGTTAATTATACCCAATCATGTAAGTTAAAAATAAAATTAGTTAAAAGAAAATTTAATAATAATGATACATTTTATTATTAAATTTTCTTTAGTCAAATTGAAAGATTTAGTCGTAAAAAATTTAAATTAATTAAATATAATTTGATCAATTTTATAAATAGTAATAAATTAATTTTTATTTCTTCTTTAATTAAACATTTAGAGTGTAAATTTCTTACGAATAAAAATAATTTGCAGTTATATTTAAATTCTTAACCTTTTAATATTAATTAGAACTTTAAATTTTAAATCTTTTATTTTATTTTAAAATTAAAAGACCCTAAAATACTTGCTTTTATTAAATCTTTTTTACATTATTGGGATAGAATTGTTAGATATTTCTATTGTTTTTTTTGGAGCCTGATTAAAAGGTTACGTTGACATGATGTTGATTGATAGGAAAAGGCGCGTGAGGAATCACAACTGTCGGGTAAATGGACAACCGCGTGAAGTGAAGTCTAATGATGACAATACTAACTTAATAAGACGCCGTGCTTATAAAACAACTCTAACTAAAATAATGACCCTGAAATTACGTTAGAATTTTTTTTTTTTACTTTCTTAGAGGATTTGTTGTTGACAAGCGGGCTCCAAAGCACGTTCCCCTGATTTTTGGCTGGGACTGGCTTGAAAATGAGCTTAAAGACATGTTCTGGTCATTGGATTCCAAGCAATGCAAGCTGGACAAATATCGACCTTTTCATGTAAGATAGGCATTGACAAGTAGCCGGCCTGTCTTTATATGACTTTTACCACATCAAAAAACATCTCCACTCTCACTCCATAATTTTCAAGTGGGGTTAAACAGATAGCTTACTAATTAACAGCAGTTGCAACTACTGATATTACAATTGGGCCAAGTTGGATCATTGTAAATATACAAAGAAATGGTCATCCCATAAATAAGTCTAATCAGCAAAGCCGTCCACTTTCCTTTCTTCTGAAGGCTCACAAAACCTGAAACCAAACGCAAGCAGATCTTTGGCACTGTAAACATTCAGCGACGTAAAACAATTATGATAATTGAGGAAAGGGTCAAAAGCTGTGAAAGTCCTTTGAGTTTACTTGTAGTATAGCTAAATGATATAGTGCCAAATAAATAATTGTGACAAAGAGGTGTCCGGATTGACCCGGCAGTCTCACATCGGATGTGGATCACATGCGAGCCACAATTAATAGGGTGTGACACAATTTGGACATCTCTCAGTCGAGGAATCCAATATATGTGAATTTCATGTTAAAAGTGTAGATTACTGTAAGTACTTGTGCTATAATTTAAAAGCACGCATCAACCTGAAGTTCTTCTTGGCCAACGGATGCTACATGTTGACGAACAGAATCAGGCAGAGAAGAAGCATTGAACCCATTTTAGTCGTGTATTGTATAGAAACACTACTTACCTAGGTGGATGACACTGGCCCAATTGATCAATTTTGTCAGAGTTAATGATGGTTGCCATGTTCAGAACCATTGGCCCTTATGATGTAGACCTGGAGAAAGGTAAAAGCGAGAACGGGAATAAACTATATTACGAACAAGATGAATCACAAGAAGCAGAAAGGTCAACTGAATGTCTTAAATACCACCTTGAATGATGTTGGCCTGACTAATTGGAAGACCAAAGAATCTCCATCTGCCAATTCATGGGCAACGGCAAAACCTTTCCATCCACCGCTAAGTCCTGTTTTTCTGGCTAAGTAAATGGTCGGGTACTCATCATCATCTTCGTCTATCAGAGTGATGACATCGTCTCGTTTGGGAAGGTTTCCCTTGCAGAAGTGCACAGGAAGGCCCTGTTTCAAATTATTCTCATTGAAATTAGAAGATATTTCTTGAACAGACTTCAATATTTTCTTCATGCTAAGGAATCAGCTACACTAGTTAAAGAAATGTCAGCGCTTGGAAGTTCAGTGATTCGATACCAACAAAAAAAGGGAAAACCTTCCTGCACACAAATTTAGAGAAGATAAAACTTATCTCACCAGCCAAAATCCGCCGCTAACATGGGATTGAAGCATGGACTTGACAAAAGATGGATATTCGGGTTCTAAACCAGATTGTAGCTTCTCTGCTTTCTCTGTAGCCACTGCCCTGGCCTCATCGGAGGCATATACTCGGTTTGAAAGATCTCTTCGCTTAGAGACCCTAAACACAATAAGATACCTAAATCAAAACGAAAGCCCCAGAAACCTACATAAAACAATCAAACGCAACCCATAATTTAATATCCCAACAAATATACCTTCTGGGTATCTCCACACGCTCAATGACAACCTGTCAAGAAATCTTTCATGAGCACAACAATGTTGTACATTTAAGAGGTACAGGGAGAAGAAGAAGTAATACTTCTTTGTAAACAGGGGCAGGCTGGTTCGCGACGCGACTCGACCTCCTAACCACGACCACTTGTTTCTCGACGGTTCGAGGTTTGACGTGTTTAATCTGAGGATTCAGCAGCAAAAGGGTCATAAGGCTTGGTATTGTATTGAACTCGAAAGCAAAGAGACGCATACAAGCGGTTTAACCAGTAAAACCTACTGAAGAAGTTTTGGGTGAGGAGGAGTTGTTCCGAAGAGCCAGAGAAAGCTTAGACAGATTGAGAGCTTCCATGCGTTTCTTGTTCTCCTCCACTCTCTTTAGCCGCCTTTCCTCGTATGGTGATAGCTTCGCCACCATTTCTGCGAACTCACACTAGATTTTGCTATGCAACCTGACGAGCCCCAAGTAAATTGAATTAAGGGTATTAGTCTTTAGGCAGTCGACCGTTGGATTCCCACTCATTTTGAAGTACTGATAGAGTCACTGTGGGGGTGCCAGCTGCAAGCTCACAGGTGAAATATGATTGGACAAGAAAATAATCAATTGATCATATGTGACTGAGATTCGAATCAGACGATCAAAATTAAAATTTAGAGCTTAAAAAGGGTATTCGGACGAGGACTGTCTCCTGCTAGTACGATTTTCCGGTGAATGCATAGGTCTATAATTTACCGTAACTAATTTTGAACAGTTTTCAACTAATAATAAGTTTTAAGGAGAAAATGCGCGCAATCGAAGTTTTGATTGCACACGAATAATTAAGCCCGAACCGATAAAATCTAACATGTTAATTTTGAATCTAATCATACCTAAAAATGACAATGGGTTAATTCGGAAGTAATTTGAGTTCAACTTGAAACTCAATTGAGCTTGAACGGAGCCCTTTTTGCCGTCTCTTATTTGAACCGAGCTTTTTGGCCACTTCTAATTCCATCAGCAACATGTACTCATTTGTCATAAGAGCTTTGATAAAAACACAAATACACAAGGGCAATTGAGAACCTTGTCTCAGAAAATAAGAGTTGCATACAGTGTAAGGCAAAGTTTGATTCAGTATTTAATTACTCCTAAGTTCTTTAACCATGGCAACACCTCGTCTAAACCTTCTTTCAAGCCCCGAGGATTGTATCCCAGTTCTCTTTTGGCCTTCTCGCAAGAGTACGACCACTGATGTCTTAGAACATGGACAGTCTGCAAGTATTCAACAGCTTGGTTATACGAACAAGTTCATGTCAGGATTCGAACAGAAACAAGTGACACTCAAAGCAAAATGAATCCGAGTTATACCGGAGGACTAATGAGCGGAAGCTTTCCGGTAAGCCGGGAGTAAAGAACCAGTATCCATCCATATGCCTCAATCGTCCATAGAGGAATGTTTAAACTTGGTTTCTTGGTACCAGTGACAATAGCAGATATATCAAATACATGCACAAAAGACGCATTCTCTCCTGTAAGTAGGTACCTTTCACCTGGTTGACCTCTGTCCATCGCTGCAATGTGACCTTGCACGACATCGTCAACATGGCTGAAGGAAAACTTGTCTTTTCCACTGCCAATGTATCCCGGTAAACGCCCATTAAAGCGTTCAATAAGCTGAAACACCAGAACCAATAAGACCTTGGGACTAAAGTGATGACATTGAACTGCTTTTGCAAGCAATGAATTAGTATGAGCAATCACATAAAAATAGAAAAACCTTACCAATTGAGCTACTATGTTCCCTGTAGTGAGCTTCCCAGGACCATATATAACGCCGGGATAAACTACCACCATAGGCACTCCCTCCGCCGCAGCTCTTAGTGCAATCTTATCAGCAGCTGCCTTCGATCTCTCGTACTCGGAACAAAAACATTTCTCTTCATGCACCTATAAGCATTATCCAATCACGTCACATTTCCCTCTAAATAATATCAATTTGTATATTTATCTCTGTTTTCTATTAATTAAAAAAAAACCTTTTTCTCGTCAGCTACACATCCATCAGTTGGTCCAAGGGCGAAAAACGACGACGTATAAACTATCTTCTCAATCGTCTTCGTCTCTTTGGCTGCTTCCACCACATTCCTCAACCCCACAACGTTAACCTAAACAAAACAACACCAAATTCTTCAACAACAACAAAAAATCCCACACTGATTATAAATTGAAAGCAGTTAAAGCTCGATTGGTGTTTACAGCGAAGAATTTAGAAGGATCCGGCAACCAGGGCTCGACGACGGCAGCGGTATGAAAGATAAAGTGACATCCGTAGAAGGCGTTTAGGAGAGAGCGATAGTCAGTCACATCGCCGTAGGCAAGCTCGAAGGCGCCCTCAGCGGTCCTGCAGTCGGGGAGAGAGGAGACGTCGCTGGTTCGTCGGACTAAGGCACGTACGGAGTAGCCTTGTTTGATTAGAGCGTGGCATAGTGTGCCACCTAGGTAACCAGACGCTCCGGTCACGACTATCTTCTTCATACCGAACTACCAGATGCGTTGACGTTCTGATTGAGATTAAACGATCGAATATTCTGCAATAAATAGAAGAGGGCCAGGGCACGGCAACATTTATTAGTTACAATTTTGTACAGATCTCAATAAAAAAAAAAATTTGGAAGTCATATTTTTAATGTTTTTATGTTGAAATGTATAGATTAGAGCTTTCATAAAATTAAGATTTGGATCTTGAATTGGTGTATATAATTAGCCAAATATCATAATTATTTATATTTTATAGAAACAATTTATTTAAATCCATTTTATATAGTTTTATTATCTTTAATTATAGTCATTTCTTTTGAATTAGAAATTAGATTGAAAGATTCAATAATTATTAAAATTAAAATTTCAATTTATTTATATGCTAAATAATTTATTAAAATATATTATTTATAAATTATAATACATATTCTATTATATAAAATAATATAACTCTCTTAATTCAATTGTTAAATTCAATCCTCATTTAATTAAAATTTAATAATTTATTAAATAATTTATTTGAATTATAATAATTAAGTTCTATCGTTTACAATTTCTTTAGTATCAATATTAAAAAATATAACCAAATTTGGCTTATCCAATTATAAAAATTTGAAATAGCTAATTTTTTAATTTAATTTACTTTAATAACATTTTAAAACTCAGTCGATACCTAATTAACTTGAACCAACTTGATTTTTGATTTAATTTTTAATTTAGTTTATAATAAATCGGCTGGTTAACACTGAATCTTGACTTCTTCTTCTTCTTCCTTGCGATGGGCCACCGTCAAATTCAAGCGGTGAAATCTTTCCTAATATGCAAAATCTTAGATGAGATCAAGATCCTTCACAACATTCAAAGAGAAATTGCAAAACTCAGGCAATATAGAAATAGAGAATAAACAAAACATCAAAGAGGAGAAGAGAACCTCCTATGTTTATTGATGAGCCTCTGAAAATTTCCAGCAGATCGATAAACAAATAAAATACTCAAGATGCAAAGAAAAGAAGAACTATCGCAGAATAGACGCAAGGTCAAGTAGAGAAAAGCCATTGCAGACCAAACAAAACACCCAGAGTTCAAATAAGAGAAGAATTATCATAAAACAGACCCAAAATCAAGTAGAGAAAGTCATCTCAGAACAAAACAAAACACCCAAAAACATTCTCTCTCTACGTTGCTTGCTACTAATGCTGCTTATTAAATGCTGGAAGCATTGGGACAAGATATTACTCGGGAGATGTGAAAGAAAATTGCTTCTTGAATACGTGAAGTATTGGGATTGGGAGAAACTATTACTAGAGAGACGTGCAAGAAAATGAGGTTTTATTTGTTGATTTTGTCTTTTTTGATGACGGAAAAGTAAAGTCTAATTGTACGTTAGTTTTGAGGATAGAAAATGAATTTTAATAGATTGTAATTTTTTTGACTAATTAAATTTATTGTATCATATTTTATGTCACATTTAAAAGAAATAGTAAATTTTAAAAATAAGAAGAAAATACAATTTTTAATTATTTTAGGACATTAAGAATATTAGTATTTGTTATTCAAAATAAAACATAACTCCATGAGCAGTGATACTTGTCGGTCCACGCAAATGAACCAAGCCTTCCTTCCGTTGATCTTGCATGCATCCAACACCTCTACCCTCGTAATACTCCATTGAACTTGGGATGTGAAGCTTCGTAGGAGCAGGAATAACTCTTTTGAAGCTTTGGTTTGAACAGCAAACTGTTTTTCCCAGGTTACCGAATCCAGATATCTCGATATGCCAGTGCTCCAAACCTATCCTCTCCCCTTGAAGTCGTTGAGTTCTCTGTGAATAGACTACAGTTGCCTTTCCAAATAGCTCAACCACAGCAGCCCCGTAGTGGTTCGGAAAAAGGCGATAATGACCTAACCAAAATCGAATTACAATAGGATACCATGAATAGGTCAAAACATAGTGGAAGGCTAACAGCTGCACGAAGAAGTCTGCAATACAATATGCCCAACTGTTGAGACATACCTACACTGGAAGACCCTTTCATTGTCAGTACTTTCACATCTCCTCCAAGTTCACGCAATCTTTGAGCTAAATTGCTGATTACTTGATAAGAAGCAAGTTCATCATTATCTGAGCACATAATCAGATATGGAGCCCTTGTGCTCTATAAAGTTAAAGTGGGGAGAACAACAGTAAGACTAACACCCCAACGTTTAAGATATGATACACTCACAACAGAGGAGTGTAGAGTCTGCCAATATTCAACACGTTGTGATTCAATTTTATTGAAGAATACAGCATCAAGACCACGACCAATGCCATTTGCAATCCGCGATAACATCAGGGAACCAAATAGTCTACTCAAATCACCAGTAAAATCTACAAGGCTAAAATCAAAGATATGACCTGCTATACAATCCCTTAACAGCTTGCAGTCATCCTTTACATTAACAGTTATAAGAATTAGTCGGACGAACAAGTAATCAGATACTAAGCAGACTGTAGAGAGTGCAAGACATAACACTAGATAAAACAATTGAAACAACGCATTGAACCAAGCATTTGAAGAGTAAATGATATTTATATGACACAACTAGTCACTCCATAAAGAGTAGGATACTTTATCCAAAAGCAACGGTAACAAAGCATGGTAGCATTGCAGCTGTGGAGCAAAATAATTAAGGGAAAGTTGTTATCACTTGAAAGACCAACTTACCATATTCAGTTTTACTACGCACCTTCCTTCAATGATCTGCCCAAAAGAAAACATCAAATGCATTTACTCTTTAAGATGGTAGAAACTGTCATCAACGAGAATAAACAAACTTCACAATAATCAGACCTGCAGAACCTTGTACATGCAGGCTTTTGAACCACCAGAAAATGATGCAAAGACTACAGGGCAAGGCCTGAGCTTCAGCTCCTATGCATTCAATGAAAGAGAAAGCAATTAGAATTGGGAAAACTTCAACCAAAGCAGTAAAACTACAGCCTAACTTGGGAAAGGTTGATGCATTAAAAAACATTAGCAATGGAAAAATGCATACTGGGAATAGTAAGTACATACTGCATAAAAATATTACGCTAATTATATCACTCATCAATTGGATAACACAAATAAGTATATATATAATGGCAAGAAGTGTGGACAAGTCATTCAAAAGGTACTCTTAAGTAACCTCAAGAAGTTCCATGACAATCTCCATTGCAATGTTATGTTATATTTTACTTCTCTGGAAATTCAAATAAGAGGCGTAGGGGAAGAGGAAAAAAAGACAGAGAAGGGGGAGAATTGCTAGAAATTAAGGGAATGAAGTTTAGAGAAAGAGTGACAGAGAAGACAAATAGAAAGGAGAATGAGGAAATATCTTTTCTTGACTCATTTCATTCTTCAGCTACTTTTTTATATCGTCACTGTAACAAACTTTGGCCAGCAATGCCAACTTTGCAGTTCCTAACAAAAATTTCAACTGATATATTCTTTTGCTCTTTACACAAAATCGGTGAACCTAGCTAGCCTTCTAGAATCTCATATGCTTCTTCTGATGTTTGCAGAAGTTTCAGGTTTCTTGCTTCGACTTGGGCCTGGCTCAGCCGTTGGTCCCGCATCGGACAAGTCATTCAAAAGGTACTCTCAAGTAACCTCAAGAAGTTCCATGACAATCTCCATTGCAAAAGCTTCAGCCTTCTCTGGGAAGAATCTGCACATATCACAAATATTATACACTTCAAGGTCAACTAAACTTGGAAGATTAGAGATTTATTAACACAAAATAAGCACCCAGCACTGAGAGGAACAGAAGCTAGAATCAAGAATATCATCAATTGAGAGGTTGAAAGTAGCAAGACACTAAAAAAGCATTGTCATAGATGAATCATGAAGGCTCCTTTCCTTGATAAATTTAGTGGTTGATTTTCTCTAATTTGAAATAAAAAGAAATAATGCATGCATATTATAGAAACATTCTTTAAGTTCCCTGTGTTCAGTGCAGTTCGCGAAATCTTTTTAAAAAGCAAAAGAAAAGTTGATAAATTTCATCAAACCATACACAATCACATTCCAGAGCAGGAACTTATCGTAAACTATTTCCAGACACCAGACCCAGATACAAAATCAGCACAGGATTCAGAAACAATGAAACCCAAAATTCGTTAACATGAAACAAAAGTGAAAAACTGAAGGGGGTTAATTAATTCTCAATTTTTTGCAAACGTCTTTTGGCACGATCGATAATAAAATCAAGCAAAGCGGTTCGGCACTCCTTGCCTACGTCTGCGGGGCTCTCACCCAGCTTAATCACTTTTACGAAAGTACAATAGAATTACTCAAGGCTTTACTGAGCCGACACCACTCAACCCT
>JANQBM010000002.1:2233596-2246448 GCA_025594535.1 Erythroxylum domingense | reverse complement strand
TCCAAGTCAAATAAAAATACATGATTAGCTATCATCATCCAATTAATATCTTATAGGTCCAATTAATAATAAATATGTCAAAACAAAATAATTAGATATATACACCATATATCTAACAAAAAGAAAAGCTTACAAATTTAGGAATTGAGAGTGGCAAACAAGAGAATCCCATCCAAGAGAAGAGTAGAGCTCAACGTAGCTCTTAACATCTATCTTTTGACTCAACATCCAACTAAATACCACCACAATTCCTTCTCTTTCCTTTTCCTTTCTCCCCCAATAATTCCCTCCTCCAAAACTCCACTTTTTTTTTTCTCTCCTCTCTTCTTTTTTTCTTCCAAACAAGCACGTCAACAACGACTCAGCAGTGTTGCAGACTAGCAGTAACTCGACGTCCACAAGCTCGTTCACGTTCGGATAAAACTACAATTCCGAGTCCGATTTTCGAAGGATGATGTAAAGATGCTGTTCCTTACTCTCCGTTCTGGTTTATGTGCATCTAATCATTGCTGGACACAACACAGGAGAATGGGAAGCGTTAGGTTATTTGATGGCCTGCGCATTCAACAGCCAACGCTCCCCGAAATTGGCTATTAATACAACATTCCTTAACTAGAGAAACGCAAACACAGTTATGAAAATGTAGACCGTAGAGGCAAACATGCTATGCATCGTTAATGCCCAACTTTAATATATTCCAACTCTTTCAACTTTTTTATTTTAATGTTTCTTTATTTTTTAAATTATTATTTAATTATATTTTATTAACTTTTTGTGTAATGAAATGATATTGTAATAAAATCTGATAATTTTAGTATTATTAAACATAATAATTTTAAATTAATAGACTAATTTTGAATTTATTAAAATTTAATTTTATTCATAATATTAATTAATAAATAATTAAATAATATTTAAAATCTAATTAAGAAATCTGATAAACTAAATTGAATTTTTTAAGTTTTATTCTTTTTCTAATTTCTTTTAATAGTGTTTTATTCTTTTTCAAGTACCTAACATGTCCTTAAAATCTCTCAAAAACTATTCTTATTTGTTGGGGGTCAACTACAATTTTAAATATAATTCTTTAATTTGTTCTAAATTTTAATACAAGAAGAAAATAGAATTCATAATTATTATCCTTAATATATACAATAATTAGTAATAGAATAAATTATCTATAAATTTTAAATTAAAATTAAGTAATAAATTTAATTTAAATAATAATTTGAGCACACAAATTTGAATATTTCTAAAAATAAAAAAGAAGGAAATGGACTGTGACTCCGCTCCGGTCAGTAAAACCCAATGATGGGACTTTAGTACTATATTAATTGTGTCTTAATCGACCAAACAAATATCCACCGACTGGCAAAGCCAGCACTCGATTGCTTCTAACTGAAATTACCGTATTAAGCTTAAATTAGTAATAAACACGAACCTTGCTCTCCTCTTACATTAATCAAATCGGAGATCGGACGAAGAAGAAGAAGGAGAAGAAGAGGAAAAAGTGTAGGGCACTCTTATCTGGTGGGATCTGTTCATCTAATTAGTCGGTCCAGTTTCCATAAGCTCGAAGACATGGTGGAATGAGGTGGTCGAGGAGAGACAAAGCGAGGTGGCGAATATGGCGAGAGGAGTAAAATGGGGATGCTCCTACAAGAGAATCACCCTAATCGTTTGTTCCATTAACATTGTGGTTGCTCTCTACGTTCTTCGCTCTCTTTACGCTTCTCTTTATCTTCACTCCAGTAATACTCGCTTTAACGACGGTGAGCAAACCCACACTTTCTACAACCACTCCAATTGGCCTTTTTTTTTGTTTTTGATAAATTTTACTGTTTTATCTATGCAGTTGTAAAGTACACGCCAGATCAGGTTAGGAAGATGGAGGAATCGGTTCGGATTCGGAGAGCTGCTGAACCTTTGAGGCTTGTAAAATTGGTGAGTTTTGGTCTTTGATTTCGCTTGTTGCTGGTGTTTGATTTGTGCTGTTGATTCTGAGATAAACATACAAGAGTTAATTGAACGAAGAGGGTTTTGTTTTTTTTAATTAAAAAAAAAAAAGATGAAGCAGCTTAAGGAACAGATTCAAAGTGAAGAAATGATGGTTGAATTGCCACAAGACGTTAAACATAAAATAACTGAAGAGATTCTGGTGAGACTGAGAAGGTTGAATTCCAGTGCCGGTATCTCGGAGCAGCGAGGTGGGTTAATCTTTAATCACATTGATTTTCTAAAAATCTAACCTTCACTTGTTACCATAATCTGGTTTGCGTTTTTATGTGAAGTTTATGCTTTCACTTCTGAGTTTTTTGCCAGGCATCGATTAGCACCGAACTTTTTCATGACATTTCTAACGATGCAGGGCCTTAATTTCATAACCACACTAAGATGGCATTTACTCCGAGTGACTCGGCCCTGCAAGCATCTTTGCTTCCTTTTCTGTTCCTATCCTCATCTTCACCTATTAAGATTTCATCAGTACCGCTTTGTTTCCTTTTCTACTTGACTCTCATCATCGTATTTGTGTTGCTTTCTCCATTTATCATGCCAGCCTCTTTCACTTCGTTGATTTGAATCGGTCTCATTGGCAGTTCTTTCCTTGTCCTGTAGGTCAAGTTACGCACTTCATTGTCAAACTAACTACCTGACTAGGAGCATTATCCACCATTCGTGAAAGAAAACTGCTTCCTTAATCTTAGAAGATAATATTATACTCAGTTGAAATTTCAATATCTAGAGATTGAGAGGTCTGTTAGTTCAAGGCATACTTTTGTTCTGTGGAGTTCAGTAGCTTGATTTTACCTGCACGAGTTTACAGATGCAAGTAAAAGCAGTCTGTCATTGGTGGACGCATTTAACTTTTCCTATGTGGCTGAAAGTTCTATTCAACTTACATACATGACAATAGAGGATTCATTTTAGCATTCCTATGTTCAGTTTTGAATTTCGGTTTCTTACAACAGAACAAGAATGAGATAAAGAATGATCCTAAGAGTTGGAATCTATACCAGGGTACACATACTGAACTGCTACTGCTTTCACTACTTTAGTCAAGTGCCTATAATTGGAACGTATATTTTCTAATTTAATTAAGTCCATACTTTGTTGCCTGCCTCTTAAGAGTAGCCATATAGCATGCTCAACAGCAGATGCAACAAACAGATATTGTCTGTGTATATTTTATCTCTGACTCTCTCGCCACTTGTTTCAAAATGGGCATTTCCTGGTTGATAACTTCACAAGTTCATTTGCACATAGACCTTCATAACTCCTTTCTTACTTTGTTGATTCTTCCCTTAAAATTGACATTTTGTTTACTAATAGAGCCAGGATTCCAGAAAGGGTTTAGTTACTTTTTGTGTGCAGGTTTGTGAAAAGCTTTTATTGATCAGAGGATTATTTTGGGTCAGACAACCAACTAGGTTTCATTTTTTCCCCAACGATCATGTCTCATCCACAGCGTCCTCTTTTAATAATGAATCTCAGTCAAGTTGCCATGATAGTGTAGTTTCAGTTGTACGGATTGGCTGATGCTATGTGTATCCTCTTTCAATAGATGCTGTTGAAAGCTGGAGAAAGGAAAAACTATTGGAAGTTAAGCAGTTGACTAATGGAACAAATGGACTGAACTCAACTATTTTGCAAGAGCAAGCTGGTATGCATCTTCTCCATCCAAGTTGAGTTTATTCAGTTCATTAGGATGGTCAAGGACAAGTCATCGATATGAAATCAGTTGACTTAACGTTTGCTGGTTACTTGTGTGATTGATTTTCTGTAGGAATTTTAGTAAGAGCCTTGGAATCTGATTGGGCTGTGCTGTCAGAAAATATTGGTCTCTGGTTACCTGCTGAAATCAGTCACCTGGAACACGATGATAAGCCTGAGGGTGATGAAGAAGAGCCTGGTAATGAAATCTATTTCCAATTAATTTAATCTTGTATGCACGTACCTCCGGCACCCACCACCTGCAATAAGATATGTTTATGTCTACTTCCAAGAAGCTGTTAGGTATTATTCTATTCTTCTTTGAATTGAAGGTGCAGCTTTTTATGTTTCCACTGACGGTGAAGGGAAAAAATAACATGTGGTTTATTTATTATTGCTTGAGACATGGCCTTTCTTTGCAGAAGAAGAAATTTTACCAGGCAGGGCGCTTCCACCCGAATGTCATGCTGAACTTCATGCCGATTATGATGGTACTGCTGTCAAATGGGGCCTCACTCACCCCAAGGAAAGTGCAGCAGATTGTTGTCAAGCTTGCTTAGATCAGGCGAAAAATGCAAAGCCAGGTGAAAAGAAGTGCAACATATGGGTCTATTGTCCATCCGAGACAGGATGCTATTCACCAGATATCTACGAGCACAAAAACATGGAATGCTGGCTGAAATATGTAAGGGATCAGGTCACCTTTTGAAATAAATCTACTTTACATTGGCAATCAAATTTGATCTAACACTGATGCCCTTTTCTTTAAAATGCAGGCAGAAAAGCCAAAATTGAACTTTAAAGACAGATATTCCGAGTCATATAGGAACTCCCACCCGAATGCACCTCTAATTGTTCCCTGGGTCTCTGGTGTTACTAGTGCATGACTTGATGGCATGTCATACTTAAGTCAGGGCTACTGTTAGAAGACACTGAACTGCAAACTTCGCTGATGGAAGCCTGAGCTGGATCTACCTGTTACATTGATTTGGATAGTCCTTAATCCTGCAGAAGGTGATTTTTGACGGTTTATTTCCATTTTGGAGTTTTTGCCTCATGGAGGACAGAATTAGAGAGCAGGAATGATTGTAGGTTTGTCAGGAGCATTTTTACAACATGGAATACGGAGGTCTTCCCAAGATGGCCTCTTTTATAGTAAATTTAACACCTGAAGATTGGCTTTCCCCAAGAATTAGTAGAGAATATTGGTAGCTAGTAGCAACTTTGAATTGGGGTGAAAATATATTCATTTTTTCAACTAAATGCAAAGCTACGAATGTTCCACACATATAAAATAATTCCTTCGTTGATTACTGGAGTCTGATCTGATTTCTAGCAGTTAAAACTTAAAGCTCATGGATGGATGTTCAAGGATAGAATTTTGCTGATGGCACCTTCTCTATTCTTCTCATAAACTTGGTTTCAAGTTTTTGGATCTAAAAAAGTTTGTGTGTTTAACGAATTTGTCACTCTTCTCGTTATAATTCATCTGGGAAAACTCTGCCAAAACCAGTTTCAAATCTGTACAGAGAGCCAAGTTTGGACCTTAACGCAGCCATCTTCCCCATTTCTGGTTCTGCTGTCTAGTTCTCTTTTGTATATGATACTAATGACATGTAAACGTCTGAAACAGACAGTGTAAATGACCCATGGCCTTATGGGTTATGAAGGTTTTGACCGGTTGTCTTTTACAGACCATTGACTCGGACGTGGGTTCGGGTCAAAAATTACAGAAGATTCATGGGCTCGTTCGCCCCTCTGATGACCAACCCGTTTGTGGATGGAGCACTAGCCTGAAAGAGTTGGCTTGTGATAGTGTTCTTGTTTTTATTATGAAAAAAATGATGAGAAACGGGTGGAGGTGATAGAGACGGAAGGGATAAAGATAATGTGTTTGATCCATATTGTGAAAAGGCTGGCTTCGTACATTAGCCATAAGTATTTAGTGTCACTGTCTGAACAGAAAGCTTGTCACGATAATCGGAGAAGAGGTATATCTACAGGAAGGTTTCGAGAAAACGTCAAAAGCTGAACTAAGTTAGAAGACACTCGGTGGAACTGGAACGAATAAAAATTTAATTATTTTTACAAAAAATTGTAATTTCAAGAAAATTACTGATTTTTATATAAATTATGACTCCTTTATATTTATATTTATATAAATTATGACTCCTTTATATTTATATAAATTATGACTCCTTTATATAAAATTAACGTATTTTGGTCGGATCAAAATTTTTAATTTAATCAAAGCATGTCTTATTTGTAACTTGTGATCGTATACATTATTTTACTTTTAAGTAATTTATTTGTTTGAGTTAATAATTTTTTAATTTTATTTCCTTTCAAAATTTTATAATTAATTTTTTATTTCGTTTATATTATAATATTTTTATAAATTGATTAAGTAATTAAATTTATTTAATGTTTTATTCATTATTCAACAATAAATATTGAAATAAATGTATTATACTGTATTTAAGATAAATAATTAAAAGGTGTAAGTTTATTTTCAACTAATATTAATTTACTGATATATTATCCAATTTTTAAAACCTAAATATTTAATATTTTAAAAGGTTTTACTTCATATCTAATTTTTTTTAAATTAAAAATATTTATTTTAAATATAAAATATTACTTAAAATTATTAAATTTCAAAATTTTTTATTTTGTATATAAAATAAATTAGAATAATTAAATAATTAAATTATATTCTCATGTTTATATTAACAATTAATATTAAATAATTAAAATTTATATATTTAAGTAATAATAACTTCAAATTTTGATATAAAAGTATAAACAAAAAATTAAAGTCAACTTTTATCCAAACATGAGGAAACCAAAAAACAAATCTCCCAAAAATCTAATCCATCGTGAATGAAAATTAAATAACTATCAATCTAATCTCTAAGCGTATGTTTGATTGGATATAAGGTTTTTAATAGAATGGAATGGAATGTAAATGAATGTAATATTAAAAAATTGTTATTTGGGATAGATGAAAATGTTTATAATGTAATATAGTGAAATGTTGTTTGGAAGAAGAGTTTATAATATAATATAGTGAAAAGTTACTTATCATTTTACATTCTATTATAAACTTTTCAAATCGAAGGTTTCTCATTTTTACTATTTAGGATGAAATGAGATATAATATGAAACTTTCCTCTTCCATGCTATCCTATTAAATTTCATTTCATTATAAATCATCTTCCCAAATGATAGAATAATATTACATTTCATTCAATTCCTTCAATAAACACCGAACCAAACATAACCTAAAGCGTCTTCCACAAAAATTTCACACAAAAATAATGACAACAATATTGACCGGTAAATTTTCCATAAATATCTATTCATTTTCATTATATACATTTGATAAGATGTACTTGGTTATGCTAATTGGAATTATCTTTTTTATTTTGGCTATATTTTAGTGCTTAAATAAGAAAATTAATATTTGTTTTATTTTAAGAGATGTCAAGTAAAAATTGCATCAAATTGGCCTATTATTGGTCAAAATAAAAATTTTTCGAAACAGTGGACAGATTACTGCAATGGACAAGGAGAGATTATTCCTAACTCTATATTATACTCGAGAGTTGGAGTTTAATTAGGAAAATTGTGTTAGATTTGTTTTATACAGGGATCTTTGCAAGATAGAAGTAGACTAGGTTTTGAGTAGGAAAACACCTCTACCATCTTCTCCAACATTCTTTTTTTCGTTTTTTCTATTTTTTCTCAATCTTTCATTTTTTTTCATATTTTTGGTGTTGGAATGATCGGGTTGTCGAATCCCTCAAAGTTTATTCTAATTCTCCAACTTCTTGTAGCAGTCGTAAAATCAGGTCGAATATCAAGAGAACTAAACACTAGTTTCTTAATTTCAATTAATAAAATAAAGTGGGAGTTTATGATTAATTAACTAGTTTACTAAACTTAACAAGGAATCGAAATAGATCAACTGAATATAAAAGTGATAAATTCAAGAGTACTTAACTTTGATTCAAGGGAGAGATCTTATCTAATTGTAATATTGACCATTAGTAAAAGAAAGAATAATTTTCACAATTTAAGTAGTTAGTCCAAAATATATTAGGATAGTTATAATACGTCTCAAAATTTTCTAATTTAATTGGTTGAAACCTAGCATTCAAACTAAAACATACTATTAATTGACTGAGTATAATAGCATTTTATATTAATTAAATGATAACAATTAGTTTAGTGAAAAAGAATAGACCCTAAATTAAATAATTGAGATAGCTACAACTATTTAACTTATAAGAAACAAGTCTACTTAGTTTTTTTATTTCTTATAAGTTAAATATGCAAATTTATAAATAACCTATTTGTTACCATTTAATTGACAAAACTTTAGTTTAATTGCTCTAGTTTGTCAAATGACTATAAGTCAGTTGCAATCAGCACAAGTATGCAAAAATGCTCATTCTCTAAACATCTTACAGATATTTGCCTCACATTGCAACAAGACTCCCTTTAAGAAGTTAACACAATAGGAAGATTTCCTGTTCAACCTCAACGAAAATGTGATCCTTATTCAAATCATTATAATCCAGGAGGGAGGAATCATCCAAACTTTAATTATGGAGATCAAGGAGGTCAACAAAGATATCAACCTCACAATTTCAATAAATAACCTCAAGTCCTTACATATGCTTATTCTCAATCTTCAAATTCAGGTATATCTTTAGTTGAAACTGCTAGGACACTTATTACTAATACTTAACAATTTCAACAGAAAATAAGAGAAAGTCTTTAAAACTTAGAAAATCAGATCACTCAATTAGCCACCTCGGTTAGTAAATTGGAATCGCAAGTATTAGAAAAATTATCTTCCCAAATAGTAGTGAATTCTAAGGAGAATATGATTGTAATGACAACAAAAAGTGGTAAGGAAATTCAATATCGATCTTCCTTACCAATAGAGGCAGAAACCATGACGAAGGAGAAAAAAATGAACCTCTAACTCAGGAATCAATAATGGTAAAAAATGATTTATGTTCATTGATATCAACTAATGTACGTGTACCTCATTTCCCTAGTAAGTTGGCCAAATCAAAAGAAGAGGAATATAACATAAAGATTTTATAAACCTTCAAAAAATAAAAATCAATATACCACTTCTAAAATTTATTAAGCAAATTCCAAAATATGCAAAGTTTTTGAACAAAATTTGTATAAATAAAAGAAATTTAAAGGATAAAGAGAGAATAATTTTGGGTAAGAATGTATCAACCGTGATAAATAGAAAACTACTAAAAAATGCAAAAATCCAGGTATATTTACACTGTTATATGTCATTGGTGACAAGAAAATTGAACGTGTCATGCTAGGCATTCTATTAATATTATGTCATACTCAATTTACCAAGTTTTAAATATGAATTCTTTGCCAGAAACTAATGTAATTGTTTAGCTGGCTAATTGTTTAGCTGGCTAATTGTTCTTATGTGCATCCTATTGGTATTCGAGAGGATGTTTTAGTCTAAGACAATGATTTGGTATTTCCAGTAGACTTTTACATCTTGAAAATGGATAAAGATAGTGTTGAACATTCAACTTCAATTTTTTTGGGAAGGTCGTTTATGAAGACAACCAAGACGAAAATCAATGTAGATGAGGATACTCTTTTCGTTGAGTTTAAAGGAGAGATAGTGAAGTTCAATATTTTTTAAGAAATGAAGTACTCTAATGATTTTCAGCCCGTTTATCATATGAATATTGTGGATTGTACATGATATTTTTATACAAGAAAATGTTGATGATGAGTTAGAGTTAAATGTTAAACCTGAAATGAACGAGCAAGTTGATGAAACTTGTGAAGTTGAAGAATATTTATCAATGATGCCAATAGATTCGAAAACTTTAAATGCTGAAATTACTATAACTCACAAGAAAATGTTACCTTCTATTTTGTAAGCTTTAAAAATAAAATTGAAAGCCTTATTTAATCAACTAAAATATGTCTATTTGGATAAAAGAGAGTCATTACCTACGATTATTTCAAAAAGATTAATTACAGGGCAAAAAGAAAGGCTATTAGCACTAATTAATGAGTACAAAACTGTAATTACATGGAAGTTTGAGAATAAAAGTCTCATCATGCATAACGACATTAAACAATTGCATTTTTTGAGAAATATCCAAAATATGATAGTTTTTATTAATTCTATTTTAGTTATATATAATTTTTATTTGCTTATTTTTTAATAAGTTAGTTTATTAACTTTAAGGAGGTAATTGGTCTTAAAATTTCGAAATACTAAATTTTATAAGGTGTGATCACGTGTTATCACAAGGTGAGATCACACCTTATGCGATTTAGCTTTCTAAAATGAAACCTCTAAAATTCTATAATATTAACATTTATAAGACGTGATCATACCTTATACATGTTAGCACTATGTTTGGTTTTTAAAGAAATTCATAATTTTTTAAAATAAAAAAGGGGGACCCTCCTGATCCCCTAAGTCGAGCCAAACAATTAACTTAATACTTAATCGAATATACAGTGAAAGAAAAGGCACTTGTTTAAGATAGCTGCGCTCAACGGACGTAAGAAAGGTCTCTATCTCTAATTAATCTTTTCTTCATAAGGAGAAAGGGAGTCACTAGAAAAAGTAGGGAAAAGCCCCATTTCTTTAGCAAATAAGCTGGCACATCAGACTTGCCTGTTTACTTGAGAAAAGGTGTGAATCCTGTCTATTATGAACAACAATTGCGTAATCATTCTTGCCTGTTATTGTCGATTTGGCTAGGCCATTTCCTTTCAGTATCAATTAAATCAGAGTTGTTAGTTTGCTAGAACAAGGCTTTTTGAATAGGAAAACCTATGACAAGTGATCCTCGTTCAGACCTCAGAAGTTAAGTTGGATTTTGAACTAAGAACATACTCAAACCTTTGTTCCTGGCCTACCAAGCGCCAAACATACCCACATTTTATGTCAAACATAAAGTTCAGCCTCCAAAAGGGAGAGAATAGTTATTGGAATAATTCCTCCTACTCCACCTCCCACGATGTTAAGGACAGAAATCATTTCTCCAGGAGTTGCAGGTTCAAGAGCCATTGGAGACTGAGAAAGAAAGGCCTCAAAGGATAGTGTTAGATATATGTTAAATATATCTATTTTATTTTATTTTGGCATATTTTTAAATTGGAATATTTTTTATCATATTGGATTCAAACACTAGTTGGATAATGTTATAGATAGAATATAATTCTATCTTGTATAGAAGTTGATTTGGTGAAGGATTATATGTCTTACGTGGATGAAGAGCTTAAGGGTATTACTGTATTTTTCACTGGGTTCATGAAGGGCTTTCTATGGCAAAAATAGGTGATTTGCTGGTTTTTGTGAAATACACACATTAGACTTACTATATATGGTGACTGTGTGAAGTATGCATATAGAGTGCAGAGTAAGTTTTGTGTGCAGTATACGTGTGTGCAGTGGATGTTAGAGATAACATTTACCTACGGCTAATTAGGTGTAGTGTGCGTAATACTTGTTGGGTTTTATGAAATAGAGACATGACCTATGGTTGAACAAGTGAAGGTGTGTGCGATAGAGTGAGTGTTGTGGGTGTGGTGTTCTTCAACTGATAATGTGTTTGAGACTTGAGGAATATATGAGATCTACGGCAGAAAGTGCAGTGAATGTGTAGTGATTTAAGGTTGCGTGTTTTTCAGCTGATATCATACATGGGTGTTGCTTGAAAATTTTATGGGAGTCTCAGTAGAAGGTTTGATCAAGCTGAAAATTATCTTTATAGAGTGGCTCATATCTACGAACAATTGTCAGATCTTTCTTGAAGGACCAACAGTCATTGAGAAGTTGTTCTTTGTCCTTTTCTCAAGTTTTTTTATTTACACTAAATCTTGTCTAATCACTTGAGTTATTTATTTACTTTTCTTCAGTCATAATATTGTTGAGTAAAATCCTCTGCTGAGGTTAACACGAGTCGGTCGTGTTATTAGGTGGGAAAAATCTTTCACGGGAAGTGAGGTTGAGAGATAATATTAAGAGTTGAGTGGTGTCAGCTCAATAAAGCCTTGGGTAAATCTATTGTATTTCGGTGAAAGAATTAATCTGGGTGAGGGCCCCGCAAACGTAGGTAAGGAGTACTAAATTGCGTTAACAAATTTTGGCGTTCTTGTTATTTAGTTTTTGCTTGATTTTATTTTGTTCGTGCCGAAGAAATTTACGAAAAGTTGCGAAATATTTAACGTACGATTTTTCAATCGGTATCAGAGAGGATCACTGTTTCAAAACTTGGTAGCAAGTTGGTGCAAATCCTAGTTTCGTGAACATGACTATAAGAGAAGGATCATCAATTATTAGGCCACCGTTGTTGGACAGTTCCAATTATCCTACATGGAAATCACGGATGAAGGTCTTTATTCAGGCACAGGGAATAAGAGTATGGAACTCGGTGTTATATGGATGGCCGTATCCGATGATTACTAATGACAAAGGAGATACAGCTTGTAAAGATTTGGTTGAATGGACAAGAGCTGAAGAAGGGAGTGCACTTGAAAACTCACAAGTAATGCATGTGATTTTTAGTGCTGTTGATGAAGGACGTTTCTCAATGATATCAGCCTGTGAATCGGATAAAGAAGCGTGGGATGCTTTGCAGACTATTCATGAAGGATCCAAATCGGTGATAGCGTCAAAATTACAGATGTTAGCTGTGGGTTTGAAGAACTCAAGATGGATGAGAATGAGACCATTGGGGACTTTTATGAAAGATTGTGAGATATATCAAAACAGGCACATCAATTCGGAAAGAAATTTTCCAATAAGAAACTTGTCAAGAAGACACTGAGATCATTGCCTCCAAGATTTATTCCGAAAATTGCAGTAATAGAGGAAGCCCACGACATCAATAATCTGTCATTGGAGAAGATAATCGAAATTCTTACAAATTTCGAAATGAATCTTTTAAAGAGTAAGCAAGAAAGAAGTAAAGGATTGACATGACAAATTAAAACTCAAAAGGATGAAAGAAAGGTGAAGAGAATCAAATGTCATGTGTAACACCCCAACTCCTACCGGACCCGAACCCGATATCGACAGTGATACCCGGATCCGTGCCCCGCGAAGGTGGC
>JANQBM010000002.1:2213026-2229997 GCA_025594535.1 Erythroxylum domingense | reverse complement strand
CCTCCCCCGTGGGCCACGGGTCCAGATGTCACGTAGGACGTCGGGCCGTGGACCCGCCCGGGGAGGGGTTCCAGCATGTGCCCCGTAGTGTTTGCTTGCTGTCCTCACCCATTTTTGTTCCGTCTTCAGAGCATAATGACATAAATTTTTTGTTCCTTCCAAGACTGTGGTACAAGATTTCTTATCCCAAGGACAAAAACAAAACACACATAAGGAAATGTCAAAAATATCCCTTCCCTCACATAAACAATTTTTTATTCTTAATTATATTATTAAACTCATCATCATCATCATCATCGTTATGATTATTATTATTATTATTATTCTTATTAATTATTGTTATTATTATTATTATTATTTATTATAATAATAAATTTTGAACTTATTATTAATATTAATATTAATATTATTAATAATATTATTATTAATTTAATAATAATATTATTATTAATTATTGCTATTACTGTTATTATTAATTATTGTTATAAATTTTCTACTTATTATTATTTTTTATTAATAACAACAACAACAACATCATCATCATCATCATCAACAACAACAACAATAAGAGTAATAATAATAATAATAATAATAATAATAATAATAATAATAATAATAATATTATTATTATTATTATTATAATACAAAATTAATTTTCTTATTATTATTGTTATTATTATTATTTGTTAACTTTTTTTACTAATACAAATCATTCGTTTTAAAATAATTAATGAATTACATATTTCCAATCATATTATACTATTTTAGTTATTGACACTGTTTTTATGTTCTGTCAACTGCAGTCAAATACATTTCTGTTCTCGAGACGGAGATAGTTTTATCTGTTTTGTCCACCACAACAAAACACTTCACTATCTTCAATTTTTGTTCTGTTCTGTCTCTAAATTTTTGTCTCATTCTGTCTCTGCATACTAGAGGCAGTAACTAAACGAAGCTTAGTGAACTAAATTCTAAAGAAGTAATTCGTAGAGAACCACGAGCTAGGTTGAAGCTAATCTCCATTGATTTGATGTTCGTAGAGGAAGGTCCACTTTCTAACTCAAAGCACACTGTAAAAGAAATAACGTCAATCCTTTTCACAAAAATTTAAATAAAATTTCACTATTTTAATGTTAATAATTTAAATTTTATTATTAATATTTATTCACAACATATTTCTTATAACACTTTTCCAAAAAAAAACATATTTCTTGTAATATAAAAAATAATAACTATAACAAATTTTAAAAATAATAATAAAATTTTATTATTTTAAAAGTTAATTTGTGAGTGTTATTAGTAAAGTATACTTTAATATATTATCATATTGAAAACTCATCTGCAAAATATAAAAATATTAAAATTTTATATATACTCTTTAAAAGTAATAAAATTATTTAACATATTTCAAATTTTAAGAATTTGATTAAAAAATAAGTTAATATCATCACCTTTAATAATTAACACACTTCCATTTTATTGTATTATCTGTGTTGCTAATATTATATGTTAATTTCTGTTTATTTTAGTGTTAATTTTTATTTAAATAAACATAATATCATTTAATCATCGTATTTATATTTCTCATATTCAATTCTTTGATAATTCAATTTGATTAAAGATCAAATAAACACAGTCACTTTTTTTTTCAAAATCAAGTGTTAAAAATTCGTAATATGTGATTGTTACAAAAGTTGAATTTATTCCATTTAATAAGGTGAATATTTTGCCTATATATTTTTTATTAATCATCAAATACACCTAATCATTTTGCTCTTTTTTTTCCTCTCTTTTTCACTGTAAAACTCAGTTTTCTAGTGAATAGAGAAGTAAGGACGACGATTAAGTCTCTGAATGAGAGCTAGCAAAGCCCCGTAATTCTCCGACCATGAAAATTAATGCTCTGTCCAGGCTCTGATTTGGATTCAACCCAATTATTTTTACTTTTCTTTAATTTAAAATTAAAAAATAATGTTATTTTTATTTAACATTTTTTATTTTAAATCTACGACAGTTTAAATTAAAATTTGATTTGTAATTAAAAATTTATATATTTTTTGTTACATGGGAGGGTGGGAACCACCATATTGAAATTACAGGGCTACCCTCCTAAGAGTGATACCCAACTGGCTCAGGTGTATCGAAGAGCACCTCAATCCTATCGAAACGTCTCAAGGTATAGAGCTCATTCCCTCTTGGCGGACCTGACGAAGATGCTGGGTTTATGTTGTCATCACTTCGAATCAGAGTATTCTCGTCGTTTTCATGACTTATAGACGATGTTGTTGCTCCCAAATGGGCCCTTGAGGAGAAACGTTGCCAGTCGATGCTTGTTGTGATGCAGGAGCTGAGATTTTCTATCCGAGTTCTTCGATCTAAGATGAGGTGATTACCACTGGCTCTGACGGTTTCCGAAGTTAGAAACAGCCATGGAGGTATTTGATTAGATATCTGCGTTTCGAAAGATGAGTTCGATAAGCCCCTTTTAGCCATGTAATCTGCAATTGTGTTTGCTGTCCTGGGGATAGATGTGAATGAGATTTCTTTCAGGTTAGTTGCTTGCTGCTTAATTCGACGGATCAGAGCTAACTCCGATACGTTACTCGATGCTTCAATTAGTAGGCCTATTGCCTCTTGACTGTTTGAGTTTGCTTGGATTTTAACATATCGTTGTTTAAGTGCGAGGCTGAGCCCTTCCTGTAGTGCCCAGACCTCCGCATGAAGCGATTCGCAAATTCCAATCCTTCTGATGTAACCCAAAATCCATTCACCTTTGTGGCTCAACAACACCCCACCTATTGCAGCTTTACCATTTTGACGTGTCACCGCTCCATCGCAGAAGAGAGTGACGCTGTCCTGTTCCTGCGATTGTTGTCGTGGCGGATTCGTCGGTATGTTACTGTAATCCTCTTCTGTTGTGGCTATATGTGCTTCCAGTGTATGTGTGCATCTTGAATTGCTCCCTCTGGAAATTGGTGTAGTCCTGTACATGTCCTGTGAATATTGCTGATGGTCATCATTATTGGTAATTATGTCAAAATCTGCATTCCCTACTTGTCCATTGTTGATGATATTGTGGTTGTAGCCTTGATTGACGCCTCTAGCATCTTGAGTACAGTCTGACATAGTGTTGTTTAGATTGTATGCTATTAATGTTGCTTGTGTGACCGCACGTATTGCCATGTATAGGTCCTGTGCCTGTACTTCCTGGTCTTGAAAGATTTCAAGATTCCGTGTGTGCCAGAGCTTCCAACACGTTGTTGCAAACCAGTGCCTCCAATTGGTTATTCCCTGAAAATCAATCATAGATATATTAGTAAAAATCCAATTAGTACTTGAGGATTGATCCCAAAATTTTAGTGGTAGGGCCCGGTGGATCATTCTCCAAACAGTTCTGCTCCTGTAGCAATCGCGGAGTGCATGAAGTAAGGATTCTCTTTGGCCACATAGATGGCATTTCGAATCGTCTGTGATCTTCCTTCTTTCTCACTTTGCGTTGGTCCAAAGAACCTCCTTTGTCGCTTTCTACAAAAATAGTTTGATTTTTCCTTGTATCTTCTTCTTCCTTATTAGATTCCAATTTAGCTCTTTTGGATTCCAAGTATCTTCAAGGAAAGCCTCGTATGCCGATGAATAGGTAAAGTTTCCTTTTGATGTCCATCTCCATGAAGTCCTATCTGGTCCACCTGCAGGATAAGGGGGAATTATGGCTCTGATCTCCTCCAATTTCTTAATTGGTAGAAGTTGGGCTAGCGTGTTCCAATCCCATTCCCCTGTATTCAAAACATAATGATTAGTCTTATGGTGTAGATCTTCTAGAGATAAGGGTTGTAGAGCATAAGAAAGTAGGGGGGAGTTAGAAAAGGTCCAGGCATCGTTCCAGAGCGATACTTTGTTTCCATCGCCTAGGACCCATCTTACACTTTGTTGTATGAAGGAGAGATTCCTTTGCAATTGCTTCCACAAGTGAGAACCCTTTCGTTGCATAATTCCACAAAGTAGATCCTCTTGATTTAGATTGTACTTTTAATAGAAGATGTTCTTCCATAGCTTCGGGTTATCAGAAATAAGATCCCAAGTGAGTTTTATATTTAGGGCTAAGTTTGTATCATGCATCTTCCATAGTCCAAGCCCTCCTCTGTTCTTTGACTGACACATACCATCCCAGCTTATTAATGATGGTTTTCTCTCGTTGTTATTACTCCCCCATAAGAAGTCTCTAATAATCTTGTCCACATCTTTGCAAGACCCTTTTGGAAGCATAACAGTTTGCATTTGATAGATTGGTAGCGATTCTAATATAGATTTGCATAGTGTGAGTTGACCCGCCATTGAGATTTGCTTCGGATTCCAGGTGCTAACTCTCTTTTTCATTTTTATGATCGAATCTTTGTGAGTTTCCTTCGAGACTCTACCATGAATGATTGGTACATCTAGGTATCTTTCGAGATTGTCCACTAGTTTAATACCCAGCTCCTGTTCTAGTCCTTCCTTTCTTTCCATATCTATTACCGGTGAAATATAAAGTACAGACTTTCGTGTGTTCACCATCTGCCCTGAGCGTAAACTCCTGTAGTATTTTTTTTCATAACGCCTGTTTGTTTTTGAGTTGCTTCCCCAAATAATATTAGGTCGTCGGCAAATAAGAGATGAGTAAGGGGAAATTTCCTTCTTCCAAAAAGTAGTGGTTTCCACTCACCTCTCTGGGTTGACTCATTGATGGCTTAAGAGAGACGTTCAATGCATAGAATGAAAAGGTAAGGTGATATGGGATCACCCTGCCTTACCCCTCTTTTAGGTTTGAATATTTCACCTCTCGTTCCTTCCCACAATATTTGCATACTGCTGGTTTGAAGTGAACTCATGATGATCTTGGTGAGGTAGCTTGGAATGTTTGAGTCCTGTAGTGTATCAAGTATAAAACTCCATTCTATCCTGTTAAAGGCCTTCGTTAGATCGATCTTCTCCGCCATCCACCCCTTCTTGCTCTTGCTCATTCTCATTGTGTGGATCGCCTCCTAAGCCGTAATAATATTTTCTATAATGTGCCTACCTTTAATGAAGCTGGATTGATTGTGTGATATTAAGTGAGGCATCACTCTTGTTACTCTATTAGCAATCACTTTCGTAACGAGCTTTGCGCTGATGTTGATTAGACTTATTGGGCGAAAGTGCTCAATCCTTTCAGCTTTACTAATTTTTGGCATTAAAGTAATCATCCCCACATTCAAAGAGGGCAGCATCTTTCCTGCGTGAAAAATATGTCTTATCGAGCTGCAGACAGTTGAACTAATTGTCTCCTAATTTTTCTGATAAAAACTAGCCGAATACCCGTCTGGACCACTAGCTTTTGTCAGATCCATACTAAAAACTGCAGTTTTGATTTCATCCTCAGTAACCGGTCTTGATAGCATAGTAATAAAGGATGATGATAACTGAGGAAATTTTCCTTTTAGAGAATACGTGTTGACTGCCGAGGGCAAGTGATCTTCATTGGCTTGGAAAATTTTTTTGTAGTATTCAGTGACTTCCAAGGCTATTTGGTTCTAGTATGAACACCAAGTCAAGTCATCCAGCTGTATGGTTTGTAACTGCTTTTTTTGCACTTATCTTTGTGCCTTGAATGAAAAATTCGTGAATTCCTGTCTCCCTCCTTGATCCATGTAGCTTTTTTCTTTTGAGAAATAAGAGCTTCTTCTTGAATAAAAATCTGCTCCACTTTTAGTCTCAGATTGCCCTCCAGCTTCTTGATGTATGATGATGGATTGTGGGCAAGGTACTTTTGTAGACCCTGTAGTCTAGCCAATGCCCTCCTCTTCCGCTTGAAAATATTACTAAAAAAATTATATGTCCATTGATCTACGTTGGCTTGTAAATCATGGAGTGCTTCATCCAGTGCAAGGTCTTTTCTCCAATTATGTTGTAACCAACTAGCCCATTTCTCATGTAATTCCTAGCTATGTAGATATTTGAATGTACGAGTGTGCGCTTGCCTCTAATTCTTTAAAGTCAATGTAACCACTATGGGGGAATGGTCTGAAGAAATTTTGGGCAGGTGCAAACTCTTGGAGTTTTAAAACAACCCAGTGAAGGCATCATTTACTAGAACCCAGTCTATTCTCTTGTGGCATCTTCCTCTCGCTCACTTGAACCTCGATCCAACAAACCCCATATCCAGTAACTGAGCATGTTCAACCCATGTGTTAAAACGCTTGCATCCGACTTTGTTCCTCCCACCTGCCTTGTCCTCCTTACTCAAAAATGCATTGAAGTCGCCCATACATATCCATAGCCTTGTATTGTGTCCTGCGATAAATGTTAGTTTCTCCCAGAGCATCCTCCTGACGTGAGGATAGGGGCTACCATAAATTGTAGTAAGATTGAAACTAATGGAATTTTGAAATAGGACATTCATATGAATAAATTGCCAGTCATAAGTAAGAATGCTTATTTCAAAAGAATCTTGCCATATTACACCGAAAAACATTTGTGCTTCTATTCTAAAGGATTGGGAAAACCCAAAACCAATTTTTTTCTATAATTTGAGCTGCAGGATCACCACTAGTTCGAGGCTCAACAATTATCAGCAAGTTTATTTTGTATAAATTGATAATGTTTGTTGCGGATAATGTTGTCAGGTCATTCTTAATTCCTTGACAATTCCATGTTAAAATTCTGATATCCATTAATAATATTATGAATTGTTTAAGAGACAGGAGACTTACTTGGAGCCATCTGGTGGCTCATCGCCTTCCATATAGGAAGGGAGAATAGTATCCATAGCATTGGAGTGGTCGCCTGTAACATCCTGTTACTTATACGGCTGAAACAGTTATTTATGAGACATTTATATAACTTAAGATAAGTGCACGTTAGACATAAGTTATTTGTGACTTACATATTGTTTTAGCACATTCATACAATTGTACATGCTTTCATTGGCATTTCCAGATAAGTAGAATTATGTGTGACAAATTGTGATTATGACAAACGGTGAGTTAGTGGAGATAAGTAGCATACATGAGGGACATGGAATGGACCCACGTATTGTATTATTTAAGTTGGGAAAAATCTACTACAGTTTGTAATTATGACAAATGGTGAGTCAGTGGAAATAAACAGTACATGTGAGGGACATGGAATGGACTCAAGTATTATCTTGTTTTATCTTGTTTAAGTTAAGAAGAATCTACCATAGTTTCCATTCTTCACTAAAACACTCCATATCAAAATTCTCTTCCCTGATCTTCATCACCGAATAGCGATTTAACAGCTTTTTGTGGTGTTGACTTCTATTTCAGTGTTAGAGTACTTGTTCAGTAAGTAAGTTCTGGTAATGTTGTTTCCACTGTCTAAATGAGTATATGCATGTTGGATATATATGTGCATGAGAGAGTTCACAGTGTAAAGAATAGATATGAGGTTTCTGGATGTTGGGTAAATTGAAAAGCAAATGCAGAAGAAAGAACATGTAAGCACAGATAGTAGTCTATGGTTTTGGTATTTATGTGAGTTTTGGCCTTTTGAGTTGTTTGGTGTTTTGGAGTTAAAAAGGAAGTTATGTAGATGATGTTTTCATGCTTGGAGGTATAACAGCAATGAAAACGACGTATAGAATTCGTATAGGTATGAAAGGTGCTGTGTTCTGCTTCTTTTGTTTTCTGTATCGTCTGTAAAGACACATACTCTATGAGTCATTCTCTTCTGTAAGCTATCTTTTTCTATAAGATATCTTCTTCTGTGAGGATGCATCGTCTGTCGAGATGCATTCCTCTATGAACAAGCTTGGTCTGTGTTTTGATTCCTTTGTGAACAAACTTCCTCTGTATTGCTTCGTCTGTGATGACGTCAGCTTCCTCTGGGTGACATCATCTCCCTCTGTATTGCTTTCTCTGTGTTTTGGTTTCCTCTATCTTTTGTTTCGTCTGTCTTTTGCTTCGTCTATGTAGCGTTTCATCTGCTTCTTGCATTCGTCTGCTTTCTACCTAAGTGGCCGAAACTTTCTCTGTGTTACGGTTTATGAACTCCTTCTGTGTTACTGTTCATGAACTCCTTCTGTGTTACTATTCATGAACTTCGTCTGTGTTACTGTTCATGAACTTCGTCTGTGTTACTGTTCATGAACTCCTTCTGTTTTACTGTTCCTTGTCTATCTTTTGTCCTATTTTTGACCCCTAAAAAGATAGATTTCGTCTTTGAAAGTTGTAGATCTTGAAGTCCTCTTTTGAATCATATAAAGAACACCTTGATCTGACATCTCTAGAGAAAGTTATGGCAATTGTAAAACATCTTCTGTGTTACTGTTCCTAAACTTCTTCTGGGTTACTGTTCATTGTATACGTTTTGTTCTATTTTCCTTCTAAAGATAAAATTGGTCTTTGAGTTCTTCATGGAGTTTGTATATCTTGATGTCCTCTTTCCAATCATATAAAGAACAATTCAATCCGATGTCTGTAGGAAAAGTTATGCTAGTAGTAAAACTTCTTCTGTGATGACGTCAGCTTCCTCTGGGTGAAGTCATCTTCTTCTGTAAATCATCTTCTTCTGTAACTCATCTTCTTCTGTAGAGATGCATCTTCTGTAACTAAACTTATATCTATTGCACACCCTAAGTTACATGAGACCTGAAAGAGTGCCATGGAAAGAGGCCAACAAGAATTGAATCGTGATGTTAGTGGTTTTCAATAAGTTTTGATAAGAGAGAAAGAGAGAAGTTATGAAGAAACCCTGGAATTGCCATTGAACATGCATCGTGCATACTTTCTATACTTTGAAATTTTTGGTATGTTGGTACAAAAGGTGATAATTATGAATGTGTTCTGTCTGTTTTAGAGGAGTACATTGGACGACAATCGGACATTGCCGAACCATCCAGACAATAGCTTCTGGGAGCGTACTGTGAGTCAACTTAGATGTATTCCTAGGATTGATTTGATTATATAAACCTTGATTTGTTAACTTCCAATATGATTGAGTTATTTGTGTGCTGGTTCTGAATTCCGGACCTGAGGTCCGAGGAGTTTATTCTGCGATCACATATTGGAAGTGTTTGATTTGCTATGATTTCAAATGATTCTGTTTCTCAACGATAGTTGAATGCCGGACTGAGGTCCGATGATTATGAAAACATCATCTAAGCATTTGTATAAGATTTTGTGTGATTTATTCAGTATTTGATGCATTTCATAAAATGCATGCTCAGATAAAGGCGTTGTGACTTGCGATGCCAGCTAGAAGCGTTTCCACGTAGAGCTTTGCTCCGTGATATATGTGTTCTACATGTAGAGCTATGCTCTGTGAATTTGTTCCGATTGAGCCCTATGGGCCAAAAATTTGTATAAGTATGTGAAAGGCACTCAGTCACAACAATAAGAACGAATATGAGTCTCATGCATGTCCCATGCAATTACGTGCGCGATGTTTGAACGATATGCAAGTTGAAATGATTGATCTTTTATTATGCTAAATTTCGAATAAATGCTTATCTTTTTGAATGAATAACTGTGAAATATGTGTTGTATTTATGTAATCCGGTGAATCCATCAATGATGGTTCACTCATTGAGTTCGCAAAACTCATCAAAAATTACACCGTGGCTTTTCAGGTATGAGACAGGAGGCTTAAATTTTAGTTAGGACATAAAGTTTCTGTAGATAGAGAGATGAACCAGAGGTATGTCAGTTGACTCCCGAAGGAATATAGTGTTTACTATTTTATAGTTTTGTGAAAAATATATCAGGGTTTCTAAATGTTTGTTGATAAGAACAGTGTAAAGTTATCAATGAATGAAGCGAACGTTTTTAAGAGAAGATTTTAATAATTTTCAAGTATATCAAATGATGCCATGTGTAAGTTAGAATTGTTACTGCTCCAACATACCATTATCGTAGGTTATATTCCTAAAAGCTTAGGTATGTACCTTATGGTAGTGGGATGTTGTATTTTTAGTATCAGAGTATGGTTTGGCATCTTTAGGGTCAAATATGAGTTGAGAGTTGAGATATGCTAAATAGAGAGATATTTCGATAGTGACCATACTTTTTGGGTTGTTATAGGTCATCTTCCATAGGAGCTCATGATGTAGAGTCAGCTGACAAGGAGTCTGTAGGAGTCAATATAGGGTCTCCTGTACTTGAGTTTGCTCAGATGCCTCTAAGAATTCCCATGAGCCTAGAACAAAGATATGATAAGCTGAGAAAGTAGGGAGCTGTAGACTTCTATGGAAGAACAGACCCGACTGAAGCAGAAGGATGGCTTGAGCGAACTGAAAGAGTGTTCGACCAAATGGATTGTGAGACAGATGAGAAGTTCGACTATGCTGTCTCACTCCTGCAAGGTTCCGCATATCAATGGTGGAAAACTGTTCCCGGCAGTACCACCAGACTTTGTAGATTGACCTGGGAAGATTTCTTGAGAGTGTTCCGAGAGAATTGTATGCCAAAGATTTATATGAATCGAAAGATGAAAGAATTTTTAGACCTAAAGCAAGGTAGACTCACAGTGGTTTAGTATGAGATAAAATTTAATGAGCTAATGGTGTATGCGACTATACTGGTCCCTTTTGAAGAAGAAAAATGTAGACGATTTGAGGATGGGTTGAATATGGAGATTAGAATGAGACTCAACATTTCTAATCTGAATAGTTTTACAGAACTCCGAGTAGCCTCGATTAGAATTGAGCAATTGTTGAATGAGAGTCAGGCTGGAAACAAACAAAAAGTTAGAGGTAAGAGGCAGGATGAGTCTCGGGCTGATTCTGGCAGAAGTTTTAAAAAGCGACAGAACAGATCATCTCGATTTCAGTGTAAATTGAGACAATCTAACTCTCGAGGGAGAGGTAGAATAGTTCAGTCTGGGCGAGATAGAGGACAAATGTCTGCCAGTCAGTCATACCAATTGCCTGAATGTGAACATTGGGGTAAGAGGCATGAGGGTGAGTGTTGGCGAATATCAGGAGCATGTTTTTGATGTGGCTTATATGAGCATCAGAATAAAGATTGCCATGAGATGGTGGAAGTACGGTCTGGAATTAGAGGGAGGACTAGAACTGAGAATACAGGTCAGCAAAGTAGAGCTGGCAGATCTACACAGAGAGGAAAAGGTGGAGGTAGAACTCAGTCATCAGGATCCAGTGCCAGAACTGAGGTGCAAAGTAACCAACCGCAACCTCAAGCTAGGGTTTACGCCATTACCAGATAGGAGGCACAGAACTCTCCAGATGTGGTAGCAGGTGTGTTGAATGTTTTTAATTTTGAGGCATATGCATTGGTAGATCCGGGATCTACACATTCATTCATCACCCCGCATCTGGCATCAAAATTGCATTGTGAACATGAGACATTGAAATGTGGTTTGGTAGTGAATACGCCTATAGGTGACACAACAGTAATTGGTGAGATATGTAAGAAGTGTATAATTAAGATTGATCAGGCAGAATTAGAAGCCGATCTGATTATATTGCAACTAAAAGAGATAGACCTCATTTTAGGCATGGACTGGCTCACTGCTCATAGGGCTGTGATGAATTGTTATACTAAGGAAGTAGTGCTTGAATCCCTTAATCAGCCAAGGGTGGTGTTTCGAGGAGTTAGTCAGGCAGTGCTATCCCAAATAATTTCATTCCTGAGTACTCTGAGATTGATCCGAAGTGGCTGTGAGACGTGTCTAGCCCATGTGGTGGATACTCGGAAGGAACAAATCATTCAGGACATTCCAGTCGTTAGGAAATTTCTAGATGTATTTCCGACAGACCTACCGGGATTACCCCCAGATAGGGAGATGGAGTTCACCATTGATATTGTTCCAGGTGCCGTTCCTATATCAATTCCCCCATATAGGATGGCGCCTGTTGAACTAAAAGAACTGAAAACCTAGTTGCAGGAATTGTTCAGGCCTAGTGTGTCACCTTAGAGAGCTCCAGTACTGTTTGTAAAGAAGAAGGATGGAACGCTGAGACTGTGTATAGAATACTGACAGTTGAATCGGATAACAGTTAAGAATAAATATCCACTACCAAGGATAGATGATTTATTCGATCAGTTACAAGGAGCTCAGATGTTCACAAAGTTAGACTTGAGATCAGAATATTACCAACTAAAGAGAGCTGAGGCAGATGCTCCCAAGAGTGCATTTAGAACCAGATATGGGCACATTGAGTTTTTGGTAATGCCATTTGGACTAACTAATGCTCTGGCAGCTTTTATGGCATTGATGAATAAGGTATTTCTACCTTATTTAGATCAGTTTGTAATTGTCTTTATTGATGACATTTTGGTGTACTCGAAATGTAGAGAAGATCATGTGGCACATCTGAGAATGGTTCTTCAGACAATGAGAGAGAAATAATTGTATGCTAAATTCAGTAAATGTAAATTTTGGCTTAATCAAGTTGTATTTTTGGGTCACATTGTGTCTGGTCAGGGCATTGAGGTGGATCCAAAGAAAGTAGAAGCTGTAATGAAATAGGAGAATCTAAAGAATGTGTCCGAGATCCAGAGTTTCCTTGGTTTAGCTGGGTATTACAGAAGGATTGTCAAAGGGTTTTCAATGATTTCAACCTCTCTGACAAAACTTCTAAGAAAGAATGTGCCTTTTAGATGTTGTAATAACTGTCAAAGGAGTTTTGAGGAGTTAAAACATCGGTTAACCTCAACACCTGTATTAGCTATCCCATCAGGTTTTGGAGGTTATGTTGTGTACAGTGATGCTTCGCATCAGGGTTGAGGTTGTGTTCTGATGCAGCATGGTAAAGTAATAGCTTATGCATCGAGACAATTGAGACCCCATGAATTCAATTATCTAGTTCATGATTTGGAACTTGCTGCCGTAGTATTTGCTTTGAAAATTTGGAGACATTATCTGTATGGAGAAATTTTTTAGGTGTTCACTGATCATAAGAATCTGAAGTATTTGTTGAGCCAGAAATAGTTGAATATGAGGAAAAGAAGATGGATAGAATTGTTGAAAGACTACGACTGTACAATTGAGTATCATTTTGGCAAATGCAATGTGGCGGCTGATGCATTAAATTGGAAGTCTAATAGCAGTGTGGCTCAAGTACAATTATCGGAGTTACCTAGCTTAAGTCAGTTGAGGGCACTGAATGTTGAACTAAATATGGAGCAAGATGATACATTGATAGCTACTTTGAAGTTGAGACCTATGTTGCTTCAAAGGATCAAAGAGGCTCAGAATAGAGATTCAGATTTAGTGAAGTTGATTGAGAAGGTAAAAGTGAATCCAGATTCTGAGTTTGAAGTGAGAGATGGTATTTTGAGGATAAAGCAAAGACTATGTGTGCCTAATGTTGATAATTTAAGGAAAGAGATTTTAGAGGAAGCACACTTAGCAGCTTATGCTATGCATCCTGTACTACCAAGATGTATAACACGTTGAAACAACATTACTGGTGGCCTGGATTGAAAAAGTAAGTAGCAGAATTTGTTTCTACGTGTATAACTTGTCAACAGGTGAAAGCTGAGCATCAGGCTCCAGCTGGGAAGCTACATTCATTACCTATTCCGGAGTAGAAATGAGAACGAATCACAATAGATTTCATTATGGGTTTGCCGAGGACTCCAAGACAACATGATGCCATTTGGGTCATAGTAGATAGACTAACCAAATCGGCTCATTTCTTGCCAGTGAGAGAAAACTTGTCACTAGATCAGTTATCTCAACGATATGTGAATGAGATCATGAGGTTACATGGGGTTCCAGTGTCTATAGTGTCAGACAGGGATCCTAGATTTACTTCGAGATTTTGGAGTAGTTTACAGACAGCTTTAGGCACTATACTAAATTTCAGTACAAATTTTCATCCTTAGATAGATGGTTAGAGTGAGAGAACAATCAAGACTGTTGAGGATATGCTTAGAGCTTGTGTTTTGGAGTTTCAGGGAGCATGGAATGAATATATAACTTTGATTGAATTTGCTTACAATAATCAGTATCACAGTAGTATCAGTATGGCTCCATATGAGGCATTGTATGGCAGAAAATGTCGTTCTCCTTTATACTGGGATGAAGAGAGTTTAAGGATTGTTGAAGGTCCAGAGTTGATTCAGGATACTGTTGATAAGGTGAAGTTGATCCGTAGCAAAATTAAAGTAGCACAAGATAGACAGAAAAGCTATGTGGATCAACATAGACGAGATATAGAGTATCGGATTGGTGAGAAAGTGTTTCTGAGAGTATCACCTTAGAGAGGTGTGCTGAGATTTGGCAAGAAGGGTAAGTTAAGTCCGATATATATTGGTCTATATGAGATAATTGAAAGAATCGGACCATTGGTTTATAAGTTAGCTTTACCTTCAAAAATGGCTCAATTATATAATGTGTTTCACATAAGCATGCTTAGACGATATCGGTCAGATCCAACTCATGTGGTACCAACTCAAAAGATTGAAATCTCAAGTAAGCTGAGCTATGTAGAAGAACCCATGAGGATCATTGGTTATTAAAATAAGCAACTGAGAAACCGAGTGATTCCAATGGTAAAAGTCCTCTGGAGGAATCATTCGAGTGAGGAAGCTACATGGGAAACGGAGGGTCACATGAGGACTCAATACCCCTATCTCTTTGATCACCCAGGTAAGAATTTCGAGGACTAAATTTTTGTTAAGAGGGGAGAATTGTAACATCCTGTTACTTATACGGCTAGAACAGTTATTTATGAGACATTTATATAACTTAAGATAAGTGCACGTTAGACATAAGTTATTTGTGACTTACATATTGTTTTGGCACATTTATACAATTGTACATGCTTTCATTGGCATTTTTGGATAAGTAGAATTATGTGTGACAAATTGTGATTATGACAAACGGTGAGTTAGTGGAGATAAGTAGCATACGTGAGGGATATGGAATGGACCCACGTATTGTGTTGTTTAAGCTAGGAAAAATCTACTACAGTTTGTAATTATGTCAAATGGTGAGTCAGTGGAAATAAACAGTACACGTGAGGGACATGGAATGGACTCAAGTATTATCTTGTTTTATCTTGTTTAAGTTAAGAAGAATCTACTATAGTTTCCATTCTTCACTGAAACACTCCACATCAAAATTCTCTTCCCTGATCTTCATCACCGAATAGCGATTTAGCAGCTTTTTGTGGTACTGACTTCCATTTCAGTGATAGAGTACTTGTTCAGCAAGTAAGTGCTGGTAAAGTTGTTTCCACTGTCTAAATGAGTACGTGCATGTTGGATATATATGTGCATGAGAGGGTTTACAGTGTAAAGAATAGGTATGAGGTTTCTGGATGTTGGGTAAATTGAAAAGCAAATGCAGAAGAAAGAACATGTAAGCACGGATAGTAGTCTATGGTTTTGGTATTTATGTGAGTTTTGGCCTTTTGAGTTGTTTGGTGTTTTGAAGTTAAAAAGGAAGTTTTGTAGATGATATTTTCATGCTTGGAGGTATAACAGCAATGAAAACGACGTATATAATTCGTATAGGTATGAAAGGTGCTGTGTTATGCTTCTTCTATTTTCTGGATCGTCTGTAAAGACGCATCCTCTATGAGTCATTCTCTTCTGTAAGCTATCTTTTTCTGTAAGATATCTTCTTCTGTGAGAATGCATCGTCTGTCGAGATGCATTCCTCTATGAACAAGCTTCGTTTGTGTTTTGATTCCTCTACGAACAAACTTCCTCTGTATTGCTTCGTCTGTGATGATGTCAGCTTCCTTTGGGTGACGTCATTTCCCTCTGTATTGCTTTGTCTGTGTTTTAGTTTCCTTTGTCTTTTGTTCTGTCTGTCTTTTGCTTCGTCTATGTAGCGCTTCATCTGCTTCTTGCATTCGTCTACTTTCTACCTAAGTGGCCGAAACTTCCTTTGTGTTACGGTTTATGAACTCCGTCTGTGTTACTGTTTATGAACTTCTTCTGTGTTACTGTTCATGAACTTCGTCTGTGTTACTATTCACGAACTCCTTCTATGTTATTATTCATGAATTCCGTCTGTGTTACTGTTCATGAACTCCTTTTGTGTTACTGTTCATGAACTTCGTCTGTGTTACTGTTCATGAACTTCTTCTGTGTTATTGTTCATGAACTCCTTCTATGTTACTGTTCCTTGTCTATCTTCTGTCCTATTTTTGACCCCTAAAAAGATAGAATTCGTCTTTGAAAGCTGTAGATCTTGAAGTCCTTTCTTGAATCATATAAAGAGCACCTTGATCTGACATCTCTAGAGAAAGTTATGGCAATTATAAAACATCTTCTGTGTTACTGATCCTAAACTTCTTCTAGATTACTGTTCGTTGTATATCATTTGTTCTATTTTCCTTCTAAAGATAAAATTGGTCTTTGAACGTAGATAATATAAGATAAGTCCGTGTTTTAAAGGTAGATAATATAAGATTAGAACTTCAAAAATTTTCGTGGAAATCAGTAATATATGTACAGATATCACAAACCGGATTATTTGCCGCTAAACCACTGTCGACAAGGTTGAATTGGAACTTGTCCGTCGGAAAATAATAGGGTGGAAAGTAGGATGGGGCAGCAGAAGTTCCAATGCATGCGTCTGATAGATTGACATCTTTTTCATTCCGATGCTGTACCTGAAGTAGTAGGAAAGATCGGTCATGTCGAGACATTGTCTCCACTTAAAACCCTCAAACTCTATAGAGAATCATGTGCCCTGTAGTGAATAATGATTAAGGTTTTCCGGGAAATTTTATGAACCTCGAAGCTGGGGAAGATAACAAGCATGAGGCACCTGATGTCGAATGATATGATTGCAACATTTGTCAATGTCTGGCTCAATCGCTTATCACCCAACTCTTCCCTGACAATTTTGTGCAAGTTTTTTCCGTCATACTTAGGTCCTCTAAATAAATGGACCATGTTTGCAACTTCTGGGAACCTGTCACAAAAATTAATCACATCGTTCTAATTATATAAATGGAGACAATTATGCTTTTGGGATTTTTGGTCATCAAGTCTAACGTTGAGTACCAGT
>JANQBM010000002.1:2195928-2212926 GCA_025594535.1 Erythroxylum domingense | reverse complement strand
TGATACTAAATTCGGACACTTTTGGATTTGCAAGGAGAGGAGAGATATAGAGTTTCCATTAATCGTCTCAAAGTTTGAACAATTTTCAATACGTAGATCCTTTAAGTTGGAGAAGGACTCTAAGGGGAAACACTTCAAGAAATCACACTGCTTAATTCTAACATCTTCTAAAGTATTGAAGAGACCACAACAACCCAGTTGCTCTATTCTTTCAAGCAGAGGACCTTGGAATCTAAAAATTGAAAGCTTATGGCCTCTCTTTAAAGTCAGACCATGCAAATCCACAAGTCTCTCACATCCCCTGGTCTTGAGTGTAGTCAACGAAGGAAGGTATCGAGGCAGAGACTGTTTGAATGCAGGACAATTGATTATGTAGAGCTCTTGAAGGAGATGGAAAAGTTCATCTTCATTTCCACACATAACCCATTCCTGCCACTGGGGCATGTTTTCAAACCTTAAAACTTCAAGGCATTGAAATGGCTTCTTCATGGATGTACATCTACCATAGAACTCAGGACCAATCGATACAATTCCTGGAAAATCTGTAATTGAGAGGTCTTTCAGGCGCACTAGCTGCCCAAGTGGTGGTAGTTCGCAAAAGTGTTTACAACCATCAAGCTTCAACTTTACTACTCCTAACAAAGGAGATCCTCCATCAATCCAATCTGGAAATCTTGTGCCCCCGTACCCCTTAATTCTAAGAGTTTCCACATTTTCATGAGGTTCCAATTGCTCCAGTAAACGTCTGGCATGCACTGAATCATCAACATCACCCTTCCAAATCAATTCCAATTTTTTAAGATGTATTTTCCCTTTGATGTTGGCCCTCAAAGCTTCTTCTACATCCATAACATTTTGAAGATTCCTAATAACAAGATGTCCTCTCAGTTGCTGAAGATTCCCCAACTCTTGAATACCAGACCCTGTTTTCTTTCCAATCACGAAATCACTCAACCTTTGGAGCTTCATTAATTTACCCATTTGTGGTGACATCTTTTGCAAGGGAGTCCTCTCAATATTAAGAACATACAAGTTGGCCAAATTTTCCAAATTTAGCGGTAACTCGACAAGATTACGGCATTTCACCAACAATAAAATTTCCAAATTATACAAACAACACAAAAATTCAGGTAATATTTTGATTGATGTTTCAGAGAGATTCAAGTGTCGAAGATGCCTTAAATTGCCGATTGAATCATGTAACTTTGATATGCTACGATACCTAAATAAGGACAGCACTCGTAAATGCTCAAGTTTTGGAAGTATATCATAAATTACCTTTCCATCAATGTTATGGTCTGCACCCCGTATATTTGGTAAGAAAGTGCGCAGTAGTGGAGCACTGGTAGTGGCTTCAGATTTGTTGGGCAGCAAACGCTTTCTTAGCACATAAGACAGATGACGTGTCCTCGGTGTGACCTTGCATGAATCATCATCATCGTCATCCAATCTGAAACAAAATTCTCCAGCCACAGATCTAGCCAGGTCATTGATGAGATCATGCATAATGAAGCGGCCTCTGTTTGGATTGAAAAAAGACCTCGACACAAGATCATGGAAGTACTCCTCACCAATGACTTCCCTATCCATGCTGAATCCTGCTTGGCCTAGAAACCCCTCTCCCATCCATAAGAGTACCAATTCCTCCTTTTTAAACCGATAACCCTTAGGAAATATCGCACAATATGCAAAGCATTGCTTCAAAGGAGATGGAAGAAAATGGTAGCTCAATCGTAAAGCTGGAATTATGTTGTCTTTTGGTAAATTCCAAATATCGTTCTTCAAAACTCTCTCCCATTGTTCGGGTTTTTCTTTGGAGCGCAGGAGACCCCCCAATGATTTTGCCGCCAAAGGCAAGCCCTTGCACTTTCTCACTATTTCTCTGCCAATCTTTTCTAAGGTTGCAGATACACCAAAGCTCCTCCCATCAAATGCATGTTTTGAAAACAAGAGCCAACATTTTTTGTCTGACAACTTCTTTAGATGATGAGTATGAACGACGTTCATGACTGATGCCACACTTTGAAGGCGAGTTGTGATGATGATCTTACTTCCTTTTGCACCAGCCTTTAAAGGCTTTAGCAAAATGTCCCAGTGATCATAATTATCATTCCAAACATCGTCCAGCACTAGTAGAAACTTTTTATCTGCCAATTGATTTTTCAATGCAACTTGAAATTGATCCAGAGTGTTGAAGTCGTGCATTGTTGAACTGATCCCATCGAGAATGTTCCTGGTTACCTTCAAAACGTCAAATTCTTCTGAAACGTAGATCCACGCTTTGAAGGCATACCGCTCCTTTACTCTGCTATCGTTGTATACAGATTGAGCAAGAGTGGTCTTTCCGATCCCACCCATGCCGACTATGGGAATAAGACCCAGGTTATTACAGTTCGCATCTTCTGATAGCAGCAGCTGAATTATGACTTCCTTATCTTTTTGCCTGCCATAAACTTCAGATTCATCCATCACAGAAGAGGTTTGTACCTTTTGGGATGATAACTTTTCTCCAATACCCTCTTTCAGACCAAGCGCACTCTTCTGTTTAACTAAATGTTGAAGCTTTGCAAGTATCTTCACCAACTTTGATTCTATCTTCTCAAGTAGACCCTGGGAAGAGAAAAACTTCGAGACTCCACTTATGCTGGTCTGAGGTCCAGCTTCCATCTCCGAGCTCAGAGCCGCATAAGCAATCTCATCCAACAAGTCATCAGCTTCGTAGAAAGCATCTTTGAGCTCATCAAGCCACTTCCTCACGGGACGCCGAGTAATCTGCTTCTCCTCTGCATCATCAAGCACTCCTTCAACAGATATCATCGTTATCTTCAAATCCTCCAGTAGCTCACTGTTAAGCTTCCTTCCCTTGAAAAAGTCTATAACCTTCTGAGAAGCAAGCCTATCAAACAACACTTGAAGGGAAGCAGAGAGAAATGCTCCTCCTACGAGCGCTGCAGCCATAATTCTTTGGTAGTTGGAAAGAAAGTTTTGATGTAAAACAACAACAAAGAAAGCAAGTTGATGGGTTCGATAATTGTGTTTAGTAAGGTGGTATTGTTGTATGATTGATATAAATAATACATCCACAAGTTGCCTTCCAGGTAGCTTCCTAAAGTAAAGGCTATATAAGCTTTTTCTTTTTTCCCTCTTTTCTCATAGAAATTATCCTCCACTCAAAAAGGTGGGTCAACGTGTAAAGTGATGAACAGACCATAGGTAAAAAAAGTATTGAACAGAGCATTCAGAGGAAGGGTGCACTCCATGGACCCACTACGCTTCCGGCTTCCGCTGCGCCACTCTGATTGTCAATATTGTAGCGTAAGTTTCCCGAAGATTTGTTGCTTCCTGAGTTACTCTACACGCCTTAAAAGATTCACAATTCAATCCAGTCTCGTCAGCTTTTAAACTGCCGTTGGAATATAAACCTTGAGCTTATGATGTATCGACAAAATGAACTTGTACATGCATCTGTAAAGTGCTATTTTAAGATAAATATAGTTTTCTATAAATTACTTTCTTATATCATATTTTATTATTTATATTTTTAAGATAAAAATAAAAATAGAATATTAAATCAGTTAACTTTTTGTTTGGTTTTTAATTTCTTGTTTAATTTACTTTAACAAACTTTATTTTTTTAAAAATACCAATTGATTAACTGATCAATTTTTCTTAAATTAATCAATTTTTATAAATTTAAATTAATTAATTAATTTTTATTTAATTGTTTTTAACTAAAAATTCAAATCCATCGTTAAGTAAGGATAATCTTTTTCAATCATATTTTAAAATTTTAATTTTATTTAATCTTTAATTGATTTTATGTGGTCATAAACCTTTTAAACCTTAAATCTCTTATTTTATTAATTTAACTTTCGATCCGATTTTTAAAATATTAATTGTAATTAAATTTGAATTAAGATATAATAATTTTTAAATTTAATTAATTATAAAATTGAGACAGACTCAATTTAAAATTAATAAATCAAAATAAGTTTAACAAAATTTAAACTCAAACTCAAATTCAAATAAAAAATCTTAAACTCGAGCTCAAATTTAGACACAACCGACTCATTGCCATTACTAACTATATTTAAGAACTGAATTCAAAATCAAACGACAGTTGGGTCCGAGCGTAACCTAAATCAAGAGTCTAACCATCCGTATAATGGATTTGACATTTACAACCGACGATTCTATTGGAGCCTTTAAGATGTACTTCCCCTCACACATACATAGTAGCAGTTCAATTTTTGTTCTTTCCCTACAGTTCAAAACTTTCAGATACTATTGGAGCTTCCCAGCATCAGTTGGAGGCATTAACCTAAAGAATGTCAGCATCAAAATCATTGCAGAGAATACTAACTGGCAACGAGCAGATTCCACATTCAACTCGAAACTTCTTAACTACAACCAGTTATCTTAGTTTGAACTAGAATTCACTCGTCACCATAAAGAAAGCAAGTTAATGAGTTCGATGTTTGTGATTAGTATTGTGGTTTTGTTGTGTGATAGATATATAATACATCCTCCTCGAGTTGCCTTCGAAGTAAGTCTATAAAACGTCTCTTCCCCTCGTATGCATGAAATTTCCTCCCTTAAAAAAGGTCTTCTTCACCAACACAATCAAATTAATTCAACTATACAATGACCCTGTTTAGCAATCGGCTGATTGCATTAGCTATTAGTTGATTCTATCAGCTGTTAGTTAATAGCTTATTCTATCAGCTGATTTGACCAGCGGATTGCATTAGCTGTTTGTTAGAGATGTTTAGTAAAATTAACTGTTTAGTATTAGCCGTTTATGTGTAAAATGACTTCTAAGAACATGACTTAAAAAAATACAAGCAAAACCAATTTACCTTGAAGGAAAACCAATTTACCCTGTCTTTGCAAATTTAATTTTTAACTCTTCTCATTAGTCTAAGTATGTTCAATTATATCCGAGAGATTGTGTATTGAGGCTGAATGTATCAAAATAAAAGTCATTAATTGATGTATTAATTTACATATAATTATTTTAATAGAAGTATACTGATTTTTAAATATGTAAAGCTAATTAATTTTTATTAATTAATAAATATATGTTTTTTTATTTTATTAATAATTAATATGATAATAAAATAAAATATATTAATTTTATTAATAATCAATATGATAATAAAATAAAATTTTATTCAGATTTTATTTATTACATAATAATACTAATATATGAGATGATAAATTACTCATATTTTATTTATAATACATATTTTATAACTAATTGTTAATTAATTTTATTAATAAATAAAATTTATATTTCTACAATTTATATTAGCAAAAAAAGTTACAAAAAAAGTTGTAAACTTACTCTTTTTTTTATTACATAGAAAAGGGTATAATTGAGTTTTAAATGTTAAATAATTAGCTAATTGAACAAAACGCTAATCCACAAGAGCGTTTTATTTTTTAACCAATACTGTAGCTGCTCTCCAAATAGTATTTATAATTGTTTGAAAAATCAAACAACAAAAGCATGCTAATCAGCTAAAAAAAAGGTTAATTAGCAGCCTACCAAAGGAGGCCAATAACTCCATTCTAACATTAACGAATATCTATCAAGGAGATGTGAGAAATCTTGGGCCAATCTTCACCCTACTCCCGCTCGCACCTTTTTTCCAATAAAGGACAACTCCTTGCAGTAGACAATTATACCTGGGAATGTATGCATATCACCGCAACTTAATATATATATATGTATATTTTTGTATGAGAACTGTAAGCGATATGCATTAAGGACTGATGGGTTGATGAAATTCCAGAGGTGTAGGGTCATCTTTTATCGTTGTATGTTTGTTATTAGTAAGTAATTTGGTAATGTTGTCTAATTGATTGATGGATACCTAATGTACACTCAAAGTTGCCTTCCAAGGAGCTTCCTAAAGTAAAAGCTATATAAGCTTTTTCTTTTTCCTTCTTTTCTTATAGAAAACATCCTCCGTTGAAGAAGGTCGCCGACAATTTGTCAATAGTGGAACACTTTTGTCCAGCTTTTGAAGGATATGTATATAATATATACATAAATAAAAGAAGGTGATTATATGAATTGCACGTTTTAAATTTAAGAACGATAATGGTCAGGAAAGAATTTTATATTTAATTATTATCAACAAAAATATATCTATATTAATATTAACACTTAAACAAAATTTGTTTTTAATTAAAAATTAAAATTAAAATATAAAATCCTTAAATTAAGGGCCTCATTTATTTTGATAGTAAAATCTCAATTATACCACATGATAATCCTAACTCAATCTGTATTGTAAAGTTGGTTTAAAGCATTAGATCTCCTGATTTTTGAAATCTATATATCAAGAGATAAGGTCATGCTTGAAATATGCAATCTAAGATTGTATTCCAATTAAATTATGCATTCTAATTTCTTATTATTCCATGCTTCCGATAAAAGCTTCTCCTAAATTTTCTATTTGAATCAAACAAATTAAAACTCATAAAGCTCTGTCCTTCTTCTTCTTCTTGGAGTGATCTGACTGCTCTTTTCGATTTCAGGTTGATATAGTATCTGTTCTTTGAACAAATTAAGATTAATGTCTGAAACAATCCTAATTCATTCGAAGGAACACTTCAGAGTGGAGTTATTACTAATCCTGTTTATTTTGATCATTGCTAATCCTGTTCCATATTTAATAATAACCTATCACAACGATTAATTAATGATTACTAATCCTTTTACAAATTTGATAAATATGCATTCAATTGTCATGGATGCTTTCACCTGTTAACACACTTCAGTCTTTTCCAAACCAAAGAAAACCATAATGCAAGGTCAAAATGATTATGTTAACGATATTTGTACGCTAGTGGTGTGTCGGTGGAGAAACACGACCGTGTGATGGTAGACGACGATGAGGTGGAGGCTTACCCTCCGAATGTGAGGTTCTCGCCAAATGACATAGAAGTAATCTGTTATTATCTTAAAAACAAGGTGGAGAACAAGATAGTGCCTCTGACTAATATTAGAGTAAGTTGAAGTCACACACAGATGAACCTTATTACGTGTCCAGGATCATTTGTGAAAGGGAAATAAATGAAGTAAATGTAGAATACTTGATTTTGGTTACATCAGAAGTTCGGAAGAGCTTTCTAAAGTCGTAACGAGCTTGAATTCACCGGGACCTTCGCAAGAACTTCTCATTGGCATATGGTTAACATCTTTTTGCAGTTTTTTCAATACATAAGTTCTCGTAACGGGTTAAAGAATTCTTATGCTTATTAATGATATGAGCAATTGAGAAGACTTTAACCTATTTATATAACTTCCATATTAGGTTTTCCCATCACAGGACCGATATGGGTGCGGTCTACACTGATCGGGATCTATTTTCCTCATGGACTTCGACTCATTGACTTAGATCATTTATTGGGCCACTTTATTATTTATACCAGGATCAAATTATATAACTTAATCGATGAATTACTGAAAATCGATAAAATGTAATTAATTATTGTCTAAATTTATGAAAAATGTCTATCATTCCTCTCTTGGACAATAATTAATTGCGTTATTGACTCAAGTTTGAAAACAATTTAAAATTTCGGTTAGGTCATGCTACTGTATTAGTACCAAGTATAAAAAATAAAAACATTTAATCCAAAAATAATGAAAGCTCAACATTCTATCCCGCAAGGCTTTCAATACCAAAAATATCAAACACGTGTCATATAGGTCCAATATAATCATGCATATATAATACCTTACTAACATTAACGGGAAAATGAAGTATGACGTACAAACTAGGATGATACTTTTATGATTTAATATGTATCATCTTTCGTTTGTAGGTCTCGATTTCTCTAAACTTTACGCTAACCGCATATGCTAACCTGTATAAGAGAAATCCTATTTTCTCTTACCGAATGCTAAACTGCATTAGAAAAAACCTTTATGTTCTCTAACCTAATGCTGAACTGCATTAGAGAACCTTTATAGAATTAACAACTTATATCCCCCTATGTTATATTAAAAAACTAATGGATATCCTTTTTAAAAATTGCATGTGTCTAAACCACATGGGCATAAGGTCTATTTGTATATATGCCCAATGAAATATTCCATTTGTCAAGAAGACGTTGAGATCATTACCTCCAAGATTTATTCTGAAAATTGCAGCAATTGAGAAGGTTCATGACATCAATGACTTGTCGTTGGAAAAGGTAATTGGAGTTCTTACTAATTTCGAAATGAATTTGTTAAGAGGCAAACAAGAAAAAAGCAAATGATTGACACTACAAGTTGAAACTAGAAAAGGCATAAATGATGTAGAAAATGAATCTGATGAGAATGAAGATATGAAATTATTGAAAAGAAATTTCAGCAAGTGGTTAAAGAGAATGAAAAAGGACATACCCGAATTTAGACAACATGGTGGGAGTTCATTGAATAACAACTTAAAACAACAAGTCAAAACTCAAAAAGGTGAAAAGAAGGTGAAGAGAATCCAATGTCACGAGTTTCAAGGCTTCGGGCACGTTCAAGCCTAATGTGCTAATACTTTGAAGAAAAGAAAAGGAAAATCCTTTACTAGTACTGAGAGTAAGAATGAATCCGAGAGTGAATATGGTGGTTAAGAAGAAATCGCTAATGGTGCTACGTTAGTTGTTTTATATAGCAAAAGTTCAGTTATTTGCTTAATAGCAACTGAGAAGGAAGTAACTGAAGATGAAGAGGGGGAAAATCGAAAAATTTCTAGAAAAACGCAAACAACTAATCTCAAGACCTAATATCAGATTACGACAGTGATGAGGCCTAGAAGATAGAAAGGAGAATATTTATGAGGCCTACGAAGCTATGTATGAAAAATGGGTAAAAACTTATAGAAAGAATGAAAGATTGAAGGAAGAAAATCTCCCCATGAAGAACACTATCTAAGGGCTAGAAAAGAAATTGAAGTTGGCATTAGATGAGCTTGGTGAAGCTAGAATGATTAGTAAGTATCGAAAAGAGATTGAGAATAGTGAATAGAGGCACAAAAAAACTAAACAAGTTAATAGAAATCGGTAAGGTTAAAGGAGATCCTCAAGGCATTGGTTATAAAGGTGAATGTTCCAAGGTAAATGATAAGAAAGATGACATATCCAGATTTGTCCAAGAAGAATCTTCAAGGAAGAACCAAAGGTTTGTACTCACATGTAATTTTTGTGGAGTTATTGGGCACATAAGGCTTAAATGTTACAAGATATTACAAATGATATTTCAAAGGGGTCAAAATCAAAAATCTAGACACTCTCCATTAAATTTCCAGCGGCAACCTATATTACTGAATCACTCTTAGGTTAGAAAAGGTCAAGGACAAGCACAAAGACGTAGTGAAGAAAAACAAGAAAGTGTCCATATTCACAGTTAGTTACTGCTTTTAAAGTAACTGTTCAAACTAAGGATAAATCAGTCACTTCAGATGAAATCAATCAGACATTTGATGACTGAGATAATATGGCAAGGAATAATCCCAGGTTTGAATTTCTTCCAGGGGCACAGGAACTGTGTGCTTTACATTTTTTAATTATAGTTTAATGTTATTTATTTAAAAAGGAAAAGAGAAAAGTAAAAAATTTCTTTTTTAGTTCTTCTTTAATTTTTACGTTGCTATTGTCGTCTCATCCTTTTAGTAGTTTGCATTGTGACTTTTATTTGGCTCCAACGAGGACTCTTAAGCTCTCTCATCAGTATGGGTCTCTCTCTCGGGTATCTCTATCTCTTTCGGGCATATCTCTGGATGTTTTGAACGGTGATAAATTATCATCTTGACATACGTATGATTTTTCTGCTGCACCTATTGTTGATTTTTATGTTTCTTTATTCTTTGAGATTGATTGTGCTGAAGGCATTCTTCGTTTTGACACTGTTATCCTAAGCGGGAGTTATTAGCTTGTTTATGGTGACTATTCTATTCAGGGGGAGATTTCAAGGTATATGTGTGATTATTTGTCTTAGTTTTTGACATCTTTTTATCCCAAGGGGAGAAATTTGGATGATTAGATTATTGTTTCCAGTTAGATAGTTGTTCTAATCATGAAGAGTCCATCCCAAGACAAATGGAATCTCTCTCTCATGAACACATATCACTAAACGATCCAAGACCAACGAAAAAGACAAAGCCGCCAGATAAAATCCCTGCCCATTATCCTCCTAGTCACCCTACGAATCCTACCATGCTACGGAATGGGCTGCATTCAAACAATATGATGTCATGGAAAGATAAAGTTCTTTGTAGGGAGAAGGTGAAGGAACAAGCATATGTTGCCAAAGAGAGAGTCCCAGTTGATCTCCTTGCAGAGGGGGTTGTTAAAAAAGGTTTCAAGAATGGTCATCCACTTCTCCCTGCATTTCAGATTGATCCTAGTTATATGGAGAAGTTGGAGACGCCATGGAGGCAATCGGTTGTAGTTGAACTTCTTGGCCGATCTATTACCTTCAAAGTGTTATACTCTAAGATTGAACGACTATGATCTCTTAATGGTGGATTTGATTTCCTTGATCTAGGGCATGATTATTTTTTAGTCAAGTTTGATTTACGTTCTGACTTTGATGCTGCTTTGGGGGGTGGTCCTTGGATTATTTTTTATCACTATCTTATTGTTCGGCCTTGGACACCAGGATTTAATGTCGCGTTTGCCACGGTAGATTATACAATGGCTTGGGTGAGATTTTTTGATATTTCTGTGCAATACTATGATGAAGATTTATTACTTGCCTATCATCGGGGGTTAGTCATCCTATTAAGTTGGATAAGAATACGATTTTAGCAAATCGGGGTAGCTTTGCTAGGATCTGTGTGGAGATTGAACTCGACAAACCGTTAGTAGGACAAATAGAAATTAATGGCCGCATATACAATGTTGAATGCGAGGGACTCCATATTATATGTTTTAAGTGTGGAAAATACGGACGTTATGATAGCCTTTGCTCAAGTACTGTAGTGGTGGAGGAGGATCCAGTCCATAGCAATCGACATGAGGAGGGAACTATGGTGGCAGAGATGGATGCTCGACCAAATCTTCCACATCCTAGCATTAATGGTGATAGCGCAAATCATGCTAAGAATCCCAGTTTTGGGGCCTAGATGATGGTGGAGAAACAATCAAGGAGACCGGCTAGAGCTAATTAAATAAATAGGCACCTGAGATATCAACACCTTGATGCAAACCGATATGGTCCATTGTTTGATGCAGAGCTCGAAGCTTTTGCTAAAGATGGGCACAACATTGCAAACAACCTGTTTTTAATTTTGAAGTGGGCTCTAAATGGTATGAAAAGGAGTCGGTGGCCTGTCAAGAAGATGGATTCCTCTGCTAAACAAACAAGTAACCAACATGGCCTAAATCATGTGAATACTCCTTTGAATTCTACTCAGGAAATCTGAAGGGATGGCCCAACTGCTAAGGAGGCCAGGCCTGGGCAAAATTTTGGCCAGTTGCATAGAGGCCTTCCTATTGAGTCTTCTTTAAGAGCTAATGATCTGGCTCTTCTGCTACCCAACGTTAACGATGTAAGCTTGGTGCAACTTGTTGCTTCCCAATTTCGACAAGGTTTTCAAAGCAATCCTCCTCCTTCTAGTCTAATGAAGTCCATGATAGTTTTGCATGAGGGTGCTAACCAGAAACAAGTGCAAATTTTCCGTAGTGATGAGCCACCAAAACCCAGGCCAAGGGGAGGGGCCGCAACACTCGCCTCTTATCATAACTGGTTCTGCCCTACTGATGGATAGTACTTGAAAAATCGAAGGGGTAGTCGTTATGCAAACTTTCCAATTTGTTCCTAGCAAACAAATAAAATCAAAAAAATTAAAAGAACCAAAAATAAATCAACACCAAGTTTTATTAACGCAGTTCGACACTCCTTGCCTACGTCTATAGGGCCCTCACTCAGCTTAATCACTTTCACGAAAGTACAATAGAATTACCCAAGGCTTTATTGAGCCGACACCACTCAACCCTTGACACTATCACTCAACCTCACTTCCCGTGAAAGAATTTCACACCCAATAATACGACCGACTCGTGTTAACATCGTCATAAGATTTTTCTAAACAACTTCTAATGAAAGAATAATAAACAAAGAGCTCAAGTATTTAATCAACTAAGAATTGAACAACAATATACTTGAAATAAAAGAAAGACTTCCCTATAGTATTTATCTTCTTGAAATAATCCAGCTAAAACTCTTCACCGTAGCCGATTCTTTCTTCATCAAATAAATCAGCACTGCCACGGCTCATCAACAACATGCATAGTCACTTCAGTTCACTCATAATAAAAATAACGTGTGTTCAATACAATTGCCGCACCGCCCACACACTGAATTTCTTGTTCGTCGCACAACCCGCACACTGAACTCTGGGCACACAACTTTTGCTCTCAAATAAACTTAATTATAGCTCACACCACAAAAGACACGTTGTTCACTGTGTAGATTCAAGACCACTAAACCTTTACCCAACACTCACACAATCACTATTGCCACACCCTTACATACTACATTTCTCAATGATCATTTAATGCACACTTATGGACAATTAATGCATAGCCTTAATTCCAAGACACCATGGTGATGCACCAAAAATCCTTTTCTTTAATTTACTTCCATCACCAAACTATGGGACACATGCACACACCCACCAAAAAACGAGCCATGGGTTTTTCTCTAGTTTGGCCTTTTTATCCACACTCAAAGACAACCTTAGTATGTTTTTGGAAAACCACTCAAATCACAATTAAAAATATCATAATACTCTTGACTTCTTCACACACGTCCATATCTATTTAATTCAAACTAGAATTTCTTCAATACTCTTCAACAAATACACATCTATCTAAGATAGAATTCTATTCTATCTAAGATAAAAACATTATCCAACTTTTGAATCCAAGATAATAAAAAATTTGATAAGTTCAATTTATAAAAATATGTCAAAATAAAATAAATAGATATATTCAACATATATCTAACAGTACTGATGATATTGCTCTTCTTTCACCACCTAGAGTTGGTGATATGGAGGTTGTTTGAAGCACTTTTGCTTGATTGGTGGTGTTTAACTTCTGAATCCTATAATTTAATGATTCCGATGATGAATGTAATTGCATGGAATTGTATGGGGGCATTGAACCCTGACTTCGTGTGTTATGTAAAGGAGCTTGTTCGTTTGCACAAACCAAACATTTTGATCATAGTCGAACCTTATATTTCAGAAGCTAAGGCAGATAAAATTTCTTATTCTTTAGGCTTTGATCATATTGTTTGTATCGAGGGGATAGGATTTTCAAGGGGGATATGGTGTCTATGGAAAGAGCCACGTTGCAGCTTCTAAGTTCTTGTATGGCACCAACACTTCATCCATTTTCTTGTTTCTAATGACCACCATAATGTTTGGTTCTTAACGGTAGTTTATGAGCCCACAAGCCTCAGGGATAGTGACTTTTTGGAAGGAGATTGAAAGGTTTTCTATGCTCATTGATCGTCCATGGCTACTTATGGGTGATTTTAATGATTATGCATGTTCTAGTGAAAAGAAAGGAGGAGTTTATTGCTTGAACATGGCAGCCAAATTTCGACAGAATTGGGATCGATGTGGGCTATTGGATTTGGGATTCCAAGGCACTCCTTTCACTTAGTGCGAAAACTGAGTGGCTTCATCTCTACACTTATTCAGTTGAATAGGGCTCTATGCAATGCTGATTGGCGTCTTCTTTTCCCCAAAGCATCCGTCCATAATCTACCTTACACTCATTCTGATCACAATCCTATTCTGCTGAGATTGCATGGATTCGTTCCACCGGTTGATACTAGACCATTTCGTTTTCAGGATGCTTGGAAATTACATGATGATTTCTATTCGGTGATAGAGAGAACTTGGCAGGTGAATCATGGTTCCGTTGCTGAGGCACTCAACAATGTTCAGGAAGTTGTTTGAAATTTAATACTGAAGTCTTTGGTAATATTTTCCACCGAAAACAACGACTTTTAGCTCGTTTAAAGGGAGTGTAACAATGCCTAGCTCACCGACCATCGACTTTTCTAAGCCTGCTTAAGGAGGAATTTATCTAGGAATATACTCTTACTTTGAGGCAGGAGGAAGTTTTCTAGTATCAAAAGTCCCGAGTTTAGTGGTAATGTGATGGAGACAGAAATACTAAGTACTTTTATGCAATGACTATTTGTCATCGTAAACGCAATAAAATGGAACGCCTTCGCCTCTCTAATGGAAAATGGAGTGCTGATCAACAAGAAATACAAACAGAGGTTCTGAATTTTTTCCAATTTTTGTTTTATACGACTGATGATATTACCATGCCATTCCCTCTGAGTTCAAATCATCCCATGCTTTCTCAGGAAGATAATCAGGTACTTTTAAATCCTATTTCTAAAGAGGAAGTCTTTGCAGCTATCCAATCCATGAGTTCTTATAAGGCCCTAGGACCTGATGGACTCCAACCATTGTTCTATAAGAAATACTGGTCTATTGTTGGAGACGATATTTTTCATATGGTGAAGTAGGCTTTTTGTTCAAGATTGTGCCCGAAAAATATCATGGACACTTTAATCTCTCTTATTCCCAAAGAGGATCATCCTATTTCTATGGCTCAGTTTCGTCAAATTAGTTTATGTAATGTTTGCTACAAGATCCTTATTAAAGCCCTTATTCAGCAAATTCGACCTCTATTGGATTCAATTATTAGTCCAATGTAAGGTGCCCTTATTCCGGGAAGAGGAGCTGATGATCACATTCTTCTTGCTAAAGAAGTGGTCCATTCTATTCGGCAAACTAAACGTAAAGCAGGATGCCTTGTGATAAAAATTGATCTGGCCAAAGCTTATGACAGGGTAGATTGACGTTTCTTGAAGCAAACGTTGGAAGATTTTGGTTTTTCCCTTTTAATTATTTCGCTTATCATGTCATGCGCTACTAGCTCATGCCTTTCAATGTTGTTGAATGGATCTCGTCTCCCAGCTTTTGATCCCTCTCAGGGTATTCGGCAAGGGGATCCTCTTTCTCCTACTTGTTTGTGTTATGTATGGAAAAGTTGTCCCTCCTTATCTCTTGCAAAGTGGATTGTCATCAGTGGAGACCAATCACGATTTCTCCCCATAGTCTTGCAATTTCTCATCTATTATTTGTTGATGATGTCTTTTGTTCTCTCAAGCTTCTGTGCAGGAATGTCGTGTTGTCTTAGCCACCATGAGGCAATTTTGCTCCAGTTGGGGCATGATCATTAAAAAGTCTAAGGGTATGCTTGTTTAGAGGAAATGAGAAAGGAGGAATGAGTATGAAATGAAAAATAATGGTTGGTAAGAAGTTATGATTGGATAGTTAATATTATGATTCCTTGATTTTGGTCATTACTCCATTCCTCTCCATTACTAGAGGAATGGGAGTCATTCCTTGGTATATTTGACTTCTATAGCCTAATGATACATGAGAAACATATAGGTATTTAATCCATAAAACAAAAACTACATGACAACATTATAACTCAATTAATTACATGTTTGTAAAAGAAATGGAAAATATAAATATTCTAAAAGGAATATCTAAATGTGTACTGATCATCACACAATAATAGGCATTAATTTCGTTGTTTGAGTAGTTCAGCTCTTACAAAATCAACTTAATTAATTATACTGTAATTAATTAATTAATTAATTATATAATTAATTGAAATAATATAATTAATTAATTAATTATATTATATTATAATTAATTAAAATATAATTCATTCATAATTAAAATATAATTATTCATTAATTATAAAATTGTAATTAATTATTTAATTAAAATATTATTATTATTTATTAAAATGTAATTGATTACAATATCATTAATTAAAATATCATTATTAATTAATTAATTACAATATAATTAATTAAAATATAATTCATTTATTAATTAAAATATTTTAATTAATTAATTAATCAATATATTGTAATTAATTAATTAACATATAATTAATTAAAATTAAAATATAATAAATTTATTTCTTAATATTTTTTACAAACCAACCACTGTCAATGGTAATGGTAATCATTCCTTCCTCTTAACCAACCATCATAATTATAATGATAATATCCATTCCCATTACTCACTATATTCATTCTCATTCTTATTACTATTCCCCTGTACAAACCAACCGCCCCCTAAAACTTTTATCTCTCTTAGTGTACCTCGCTCGCACAAGGAAGTATTACAATATCATCTTCGCCTCCATTTCACGTCAAATTTGGGCAATTATCTTGGTGTCCCGCTACATGGTACTAATTAGCACATGCATGTGTTGCTTGTGTCTATTTTTTTATTTGTGCAAGTTTTTTTATACTGTTCATGTGGTCTACAATTTCAAATGGTGTGATGAACCCAAACTTTTCTTTTCTTTGGCAGGATTTCACGAAACTCGGATAGCATACTATTCATGGAGAGGTGCTAAGGGATATCGCTTTTCCTCTATTCCTGATTATTATAATCTGCTACCCAAATCCTATCCTATATCCTGTAACTGCTACTTTGGGCTTACGGATTGATCAAGAAGACTTAGAAGCTATTGTACAGAACTCATGTTTTTTAAGCGATTCTGAGCCTCCATTCCACTGGTTCTTATGTACTCTTTCCCCTTGCACATTATGTTTTATTCAAGATTGTTTACTTTCGCCCTAGTCTTTACATCCTAAGGTAAGAGATTAAGCTACTGTTCAAGGTTGATTTTTCAACTAGCTCAAAAGTTCTTTCCTTTCACGAACTTCTGCAAGAAATCCTTGTTACTAAATTCGCATACTCCGGTGAGGCATTTGACAGCTGAGGCTGATCACACAATTCCAAGTTTCTTAATAGTTCTCCTGCCAACTTTGTTTTTGAAAGCGATCTAGAAAGGGGGTTGAATAGATCGTTTAAACTTTTTCGCAGAGTTCTACACAAAACACGGAATTAATACACAAGAAACAATCAAATT
>JANQBM010000002.1:2115099-2142141 GCA_025594535.1 Erythroxylum domingense | reverse complement strand
AAATTATAAACCTGTTACCCACGAGCTTTAAGCTCACCCCCTCCAAATTCTATCCAATTCAGGTGAAGAACAAGAAACTGAGTAAGTCAAGAGACAGGGCAGCACCCAAGTATGCATGTTTTCTTTTGTATTCTTAAGATTGATTTTTGAGACCTTGAGGCTTTAGCCACCTTTTTAATTTTATTGGTTTAAGGGTACTGATGTATTATGACTTGTAAGGTTATTAAAGCCTTATAAAACAAATGTTCGTTTGAGGATGAATGAAATATATGTATAATTTTGCGCATGATTATGATCTCTGTTAAGTTTTACGTGCATGTGTTGATCAAATAATTTTGAGGTTTGAGAAGCGATTGATATTTACGTTTGAGTGATTTTGACCTGAGATATGAATGAATGAGAGTGGTTGAGAAGGTTGATGGATTGCATTAAATAACGTAGATGCAAAAGAAAAATACAAAGGAAGAATATCGTCTGTGATGATGTCACAACACAGAGGCAAGGGAAATTTAGAAGGAGAAGTATCGTCTGTGCTGACGTCAGAACACAGAGGGAAGGAGGAATAAAGAGTAGAAGTATCCTCTGTGCTGACGTCAGAACACAAAGGGAAGGATGAATAAAGAGTAGAAATATCGTCTGTGCTGACGTCAGAACACAAAGGGAAGGATGAATAAAGAGTAGAAATATCGTCTGTGCTGACGTCAGAACACAAAGGCAAGGAGGAATAAAGAGTAGAAGTATCCTCTGTGCTGACGTCAGAACACAGAGGAAAGGATGAATAGAGAGTAGAAGTATCGTCTGTGATGACGTCAGAACACAGAGGACACGTCATCACACAGAGGATAGACCACGGACGATAAGTGGTCAACACAGAAGATAAAAGTCAACTACAGGAGATAGAACACAGACCATAGGCCAAACACAGAGGATAATGAGGAGTTAAGAAGTTATATTAGTTGAAGAATATCGTCTGTGTTACTGTACACAAATTCGTCTGTGTTATTGTACACAGATGCCTCTGTGTTACTGTTCACAGACTTCGTCTGTGTTACTGTTCACGGACTTTGTTTGTGTTACTGTTGTTCTCAGACTTCATCTGTGTGTACTGTTCATGGACTTCGTCTGTGTTATTGTTCACGGACTTCGTCTGTGATACTGTTCACAGACTTCTTCTGTGTTACTGTTCATGGTTTATCTTCTGCCCTATTTTTGACCCTTCAGAAGATACAATTGGTCTTTAAGGTCTTTATGAAAGTTGTAGCTCTTGAAGTCCCCTTTCAAACTATTCAAAGAAACCCTAAATTGGATGCCTATAGAAAAAGTTATGCCTATAGCCTCGAAGTAGGTACATGTGTAAGATGGTGGACTCACCAACTCTTTTCCTTGAGGTATTCGGGTTGAAATGGAGCATTGGACAAGTCGACTTATTAGCTGCAAGTCGACTATGAACAATCAGACCTGTCAGTTGGATAAATGGACTAGTCGACTATCATCATATTAGTCGACTATTCGAAGAGCGGAGCTGTGCTTAGAAAGGGGATTTTTGAATGCAAGCATAGTTGATGAAGGTATGTTATCCGAATGCGATCGCCGGGCTTCAGAGACGGGTTCCAACATCTTATGGTATCAGAGAGGATGAAAGTTAGACTCCGAAAATGAGACCCAACAGTTGTGGTATCAGAGCAAGGAGTTAGACTCCGAAAACGGGGTCTAACAGTTGTGGTATCATAGCAAGGAGTTAGACTCCGAAAATGGGGTCTAACAGTTGTGGTATCAAAGCAAAGATTTAGACTCTGAAAACGGGGTCTAACAATAACCGAGGGTTGCTTGTTCTTAATGAATTTGACTAGTTAGGTTGCACATTGAGAAATGGTAATCAACTATTTGGGTATTCTTGTATGTCTTGAGAGAGAATATGAGTGAATTTGAGCAGTTGTTATTATGACTTGCCATTTAATCAATTTCGTAATTCATTGATCAATTTCCTTAATTTGGTGAACCCCGAAGCCCTAAGTCTCAACCATCAAAATTTTCTCTTGTTTGTTTATTTTCATTCGGCACAATTAATTATTCACTCAAATCCAATCATCTTTTAATCCTCTTGTCATTTTTGGTTCAAGTAATTAGGATTAATTCGTAATGAGTATTTTAGTCCTCGTGAGATACGACCTTGGAATACTTGATGTGTAAGTACTAGGAACGACTCTGTGCACTTGCAGATTTTGTCGACCAAAGAGTTATACTTTGGAGGTTGTCTAGCTTATGCAGATGTTGAAGTAAAGTATATGACTTTGTTTGCGACATTACCTCAACATCAAGGGGAATTGTTACGAATGCTCTGGAACAATATGCCTAACAAGAAAACTTATAATTTGTTAGTGATGACATTCATTAAAGAGATGAGTAGAGGAAGTTGATTAGGACTTTGTATCCTATAGGTCATCTAATGGAAATAGTAAAATTTATTGTACATCGAGCTTCGCGAACTGTGTCACGCAAACTTGTGAACTTATTTCCACATAGGGTTTGTTACTTATAAATTATTCGTAGGTTGTAGCATATTTACATACAATATGTAGTTTTATAAGAACAAGGTCTTGATATTTATGTAATATGTTTACATGTATATCATATAGGAATTCGTCTAGAGTAAGGTAATTAGGATTCGATTGTTATATGAATGATGATTGAACACATTAGTGGACTTTTGATTTCATAAGCAATTGTGATCAAATTATTTACTCTATGAACAATTAATATGACATTAACGTGTATATATATTTCTTTCTTATTATAGAAACTTAGTGTTTCAAAATGGCTACTGCTTCAAAGAATATTATTTCTGAACTCAATAGGGGTGAGAAACTCAATGATGACAATTATGAAATCTGGAGTATAAAAATCCAATATGTGCTAGAGGAGCAAGAGGCTCTTGAACCATTAAACCTAACCATGAAAGTTTCTGAGGAGGGCACTACAGCCCAGCATAGGAGGGACCGTGATGCATATGAATTGTGAAAAAAGAAGAGCTCTTTAGCTCACATCACGTTACTGAGTAGCATGGATAATGATATCATGCGAGAGTTTCATAAATTCAAAACTGCAAAGGATATATGGTTTGCATTGACTGCTCGTTTTGGAGGTGCTTCAGTGACCAAAATGGGGTCACTTACAATTAAGTTTGATACTTATAAGAAGTGCCCAGATGATACAATGCAAAAACATCTAAGACAAATGTCCAACATAGTAAGTGATTTACGTGATGTTGGTCATGAGCTTTCTGATGAGCAATAAATACATGCTGTGATTCGTTCATTGCCTCAGAGTTGGGAGCATATAAAGATGCACCTAACTTATAATGAGAACATCAAGATAATGGAAGACGTTATGAGGCATCTTATCTTGGAGGAACAACATCTTAAAGCCTCAAAGATGTCTTTTAAGGTATATGCAGTTAGTTTTAGCTTACATGGAGCTATGAACAAGAAACGCAAGCATCATGGTGGACACAAATGGAAGAAGAATAAGAAATTCAACCACTCTCCTCAGGAATCCAAGAAGAAAAAATGGATCCAACGTAGAAAGGGAAAGCGTCCTTTTAAGAAGAAGAACATGAAACATGTGAAGTGCTATAATTATGGTAAAAAGGGCCACTTTGCTCAAGATTGTATCAAGCCCAAGAAGGTACAATTTTATAGTACAAACATTTGTTATATAAATGTTTCTTGTTATGTTTTTCTAACTAAATCATATCCTTTATGGATTGCAAACTCAAGAGCAACCAACTATGTAGCGAAGGATCGAGATGCCTTTGTTGAGTTTCGTAAACTCCCACACGGCATTCGATGGCTTTATGTAGGTGACAATTCCAGAGTTGTTGTACAAGAAATTGGTACAAGTAAATTGGATATGCGTGGAGGGCAACCCCTTATCCTACATGAAGTATTATATGCTCCACAAATTCGTAAGAATCTTTTATCTGTTTTTGATATTGGTTAGACTTGGTTTAAATATAAATTTTCATGGCGGTGGAATGGATTTGTATCTTGGATCTATTTATTATAGTTATGGTTTTTTATGTGATGGTTTTATAGTACTAGATGTTTTTAATAAAAATAATAATATTAGTTATTCATTATTTACATCTAGTAATCCCAACAATGATGCAACTTTGTGACACACTAGACTATGTCATATTGGTCAAAATTGAATTAGTCGATTAGCTAAAGAAGGATTTTTAGGTAATCTGAGTCAAGTAGATCTACCAACTTGTGAGCATTGTTTAGCTGGTAAAATGGCGAGAAAGTCATTTGGAAAGGGAACTCGAGCTTTATATCCATTGCAATTAATTCATTCTGACATAAATGGTCCAATGAATGTAAGGGCTAAACGTGGGGCAATTTATTTCATCACCTTCATAGATGACTATACTCGATATGGTCATGTCTATTTGATTTCTCGTAAATCGGAAGCATTCGATTATTTCATAAAATATATGAACTTGTTTAAGAATCAATTAGATAAGAAAATAAAAGCATTACAAACTAATAGTGGACAAGAATACTTGTCAGACAAGTTAAAGGCTTTATTTGATGAGAAAGGAATAGCAAGGCAGTTAACAATTCCTAGCCCCATAAAAACATAGCGTCATTGAAAAACGAAATAGGACGTTATTAGAAATGATTAGGTCCATGATGGCCCAAGCAAATTTACCAATCACCTTTTGGGATGATTCGTTACTAACGGACACCTATATACTTAATCATATGCCCACGAAATCAATTATTAGCACACCATATAAGTTGTGGACTGGTAGGAGACCTGATATGTCAAGTCTCAAACCTTGGGGTGCAACTTATGTTTATGATCTCTCTCACGAACATGGGAAATTATGCCTAAAGGGAGAAAAAGTATTTTTATTAGATACTCAGAACACTCAAAAGGATACGTGTTCATTGGTGAATAAGGTAATAAAGGTGTAACTGAATTTGAATCACGAGATGTAACATTCTTGGAGAATGATTTTCCCAAGCAAGGCAAAATAGGTAAAGACCTATTGTTATATGAGATGCTTGATTAGAATGATTATGTTACGAAGAATCAAGATAAGGAACTTCAACCAAGTGAGAGAAATTTCACATAAAGGTTCTCTATCATGACTGATCCGAGTGGAAGCAATCAGATCCATCATAAATTAGTTTATAATGAACCTTGTTTAAGATGAAGTAATCGAGGAATAATTCCCCGACGTCGTTTTAAGATTGAAGGAGAAATTAATGTGATTGTTCCGCAAGAGGAAGAAGAGCTAAGGAATATAAATGAGGCTCTTACTGGCCCTGCTAAAGAAGAATGGATGAAAGCAATGAAAGAGGAAATGACTTCTTTAAGCTTCAATTAAGTATGGGACTTAGTTGACCTCCCTGAAGGGCGCAAAGCAATTGGGAATAAGTGGATTCTAAAAATAAAGCGAAAAGCTGATGGCAGTATCGAAAGAGGGAATTGATTATGAGGAAACTTTTTCACCTGTTGTGAAGTTTGCTTCAATTCGTCTTATTCTGGCTATAGTAGTCAGTATAGATTTTGAATTACATCAAATGGATGTAAAAATTGCTTTTCTCAATGGAGAATTAGAAGAAGAAATATATATGGAACAACTTGAAGGTTTCATTAAGGCAGGTCAAGAAAATAAGGTATGTCGGTTATTAAAATCGATTTATGGCCTGAAGCAGTCTTTAAGACAATGGTACATTCATTTTCATAACGTAATCATTTTGTATGATTTTCAAATGATCGATGAAGATCATTGTGTCTATGTTAAGAGATCCAAAGATAAATTCACGATTTTATCTTTATACGTGGATGATATATTGATTGCTTGTAATGATTGTGTGTTCCTTAAGCAAATCAAAGGTTGGTTATCATCTAAATTTAAAATGAAAGACATGGGTGAAGCGACATCCATTCTTGGAGTCAAGATTTCAAGAGATCGTTCGAAGAAATTGTTATTGCTTTCATAAGCGATGTACATTCAAAGAATTCTTGAACAATTCTGTATACAAGATTCCAAACCAATTGATAATCCTATTGCTAAAGGTGAAGGCCTTAGTAAGAGAAATTGCCCATCAACACTAAAAAAATGGAAAAAAATGAAGAATGTTCCCTATAGCAGTGCATTTGGAAGTCTAATGTGCGCAATGATGTGTACAAGATCAGATATTTGTTAGGCTATTAGAATGGTGAGCAGATATCAATCAAATCCAGGCCAAACACATTGGAAAGCAGTAAAGAGAATATTGAGGTATCTAAAAGGAACTGTGGACTATGCATTATGTTATCAAGGTAATGATCTACGTATACAAAGTTGTACAGATGCAGACTGGGGAGGAGATTTAGATGAAAGAAAATCTACCTAAGGATATGTATTCTTACTAAACCATGGAGCAATATCATGGAAAAGTAAGAAACAATCTTGCGTAGCATTATCCACAATGGAAGCTGAATTTATAACATTCTCAACTACAGTACAAGAGGCTGTGTGGCTTCATCGATTCTTAGTGCATTTGGGAGTCACTAAAAGCAAAATTGATCCAGTGACCATTAATTGTGATAGTCAAACTGCAATCGCTTATAATAAAGACCCCAAATTTCATTGTAAGATAAAGTTCATAGATACCAAGTATAATTATGTGAAAGATATAGTTACACAAAAAGAGGTAAACATGAAATATATATCTACACGAGATATGATCGCAGACCCAATGACAAAGCCAATTCCAGAGATGTATTCATTGGGCATGTAAAGTCACTAGGACTACGTAGATGTTGACATGTACTGATAAACATTTCTCTATGTATGTTCACTCATAATAATGTCATATTTTGGATATAATGTATTATAAAGATTATACATTGTGTATTATTTGATTCATGAATATATACGTTTTGCACAAATATATTTTGTGATGAATCACAAGTATATGAGACAAATTAGAGATTGGCCCTCTCACACGGGAAATCATCTCTGGCGAGCTAGAGATGAGACATGTTTAAAGTTTATTATCTAGGTGATAATTGAGAGCGAGAAAATTAAACCATAAATGTCACAAGGAAATTGGTTCAAAGTGATTTAATGATCACTATATCTGTCTTAAGTTGCCAGATGTGAGTTCTAAACATATTTTGAGTAGATAAGTGAACTCAAGTTAAACATTAAGTATGTTTGAACTATCATCTGTATGGTATTTCTTGAAAGAAAGATGTTCAAATTAAACGAAGTGAGTAAATACCGTAGCACATGACTCGTACCATGTGTTCAAAACTAACCACAAAAGGGATTAATGTAAGTCTCCAAATCTCATATTACATTGTTTAAGACCCTTGAGTTTAAGAAGATCCTCGTCATATACCCGTATAACTCTTGTCTCATTATTGATAATTGAATTTAAGGTTTGCTACTTTAAGTTATTGCCAAAAGATCATGCAATATGCGGTCCTATGGAATAATTCTAGGAAAGAAAATTAAATTTAATTCAAAAGAAAATTGAGAACAGAGGAAGGTCATTTATTTAGATCATTAACTCACATGAAAAGTATTCATAAATGGCCATTGTCTCTTTAGTAGAGAATTTGAATATAATCATGACACAAGAAACTAAATGCGATCAAAGGAAAGTGCAAATGCAAGATACGACCCAGGGTATAACATACAATGTCTACTCAAGGGCACATAAGTCCTAGGATCAATTTGTTAATCGAGATGTTATATGCCTCCAATAGATATATGGCAATATGCTCTCATCGTATGCTGGTCACACCAGCTATTGAATAAATATGAGCACTGCAGAGTTTTTTTTTAATTAGATTAAAACCCATCATGTGTGAGTGGGAGATATTGCATCATTTTACACCCATGAGGCGTAGTGTTGTAATTATGCTTTCAATAACTACCAAAGATAGTTATGTGTTTTGAATGCAAAACACTAAAAATGAAAAGCATATAATATTATCTGCATGTGTTTTCTGCTTATGTATTATTCTTGTTTCATACGAAGAATAAGAAGAAATAAAAGATCTACAGTGTTCTTTAACCGGTGGAACTACAACAAGAATTCAAGTATGTGATTTTTGTTTATTTATGCATATACTAAGATCCTATTTTAACATGATCTGTATGATTGATTATGTTCTATCTTGATTTTTCTTCCAGACTATAATTTCACAATTGATATAATTAATTCTAATCGTTCAAATTTTAAATTGAATTAAATTTTTTTAATTTAAAATTTCAAATCAAAATTTGATTTACATATTTTAATTTAGATCGATTTAAATAAAAATAACAATAATTTTTAATTTTTAAATTTTAAATTTTAAAGTAAAAATAATTGGGTCGAACCCACGTTAGAGCCTGGATAGGGCATTGATTTTCACAGTTGGAGAAGTGAGTGGTTTTGACTTTTGCCTCTTGTTCTGAGGCTTAATTCTCCTAACTTCTCTTTTCACTAGAAATCTGAGTTTTACAGTGAAAAGGAGAGGGAAAAAATGAGCAAAAAGATTTAGATTAGGTGCGTGTGACGATTAACAAAAAAAAAATATTAAACTTATTTAATGTAATAAATTCTATTTTTTGTAAGAATCACATATTACAAATCTTTAATAAATAATTTTTAACACTAGATTTTGAAAAGAAGTGATTGTATTTATTTGATCTTTAATCTAAATGAATTATCAAAGAATTGAATATTAGAAATATAAATACGATGGTTAAATGATATTATGATTATTTCATTAAAAATTAACACCAAAATTAACAAAAATTGACATCCAATATTGAAGACACAGTTAATTAAAACAATAAAATAGAAGTGTGTTAATTATTGAAAGTGATGATATTAACTTATTTTTTTAATAAAACTCTTACAATTAAAAACATGTGAAATAATTTTATTATTTTTAAAGTGAATATATAAATTTTTATTTTTTATATTTTTCAGCTAAGTTTTTAATAAAATTCACAAATTAACTTTTAACATGATAAAATTTTGTCATTATTCTTAAAATTTGTTATAGTTATTATTTTTTTCATATTATAAGAAATATGTTGTGAATAAATATTAATATTAAAACTTAAATTATTAGCATTAAAATAGTGAAATTTTATTTAAACTTTTTTGAAAATGATTGACTTTATTTCTTTTACAACGTGCTTTGAGTTAGAGAGTGGACGGTGGACCTTCCTCTACCAAAATCAAATCAATAGAGACATTAGCTACAACCTAACTCGCGGTTCTCTATGAATCACTTCTCTAGAATTTAGTTCTCTAACAGTCTGTTTGGTTACTGTCTTCAATATGCAGGGACGGAACGAGACAAAAATTTGAAGATGGAACGGAACAGAAATTGGGGACCTTGTCCGGTATTCATCAACGGATTGTTTTACTTCCTTGAAGAATTCGAAGCTCATTCTATAACTTCCTTCAAACCTTTATACCATATCTCAAGCTTTCAATATTCACTAGCATTTCATTAATATTTAGTATCCTCTGAGGCTCTTCTTTGGCAATCTCCAATGACTCTTGAACCTGCAACTCGTGGAGAAATAATTTCTGTCCGTAGCATCGACGGAGGTGGAGTAAGAGGAATTATTCCAGCAACTATTCTCTCCTTTTTGGAGGAGGAGCTTCAGGTTGAGATGCATGGATAACATTTTAAAATTTCTTATTTTCGTAAATAAGTTTTTTACAATTAAAAATATGTATTTTAAATATAAAATATTAATTAATTTTCAATTTTTCAAAAATTTTATTTTGTATATAACATAAATTAGAATAAAATAAATTATTATATTATATTAATCATATTATATTAGCAATTAATATTAAATTATTAAAGTTCATAAAATTAAGTAGGAAAATTAATCCCTGCTCAACTTCACGTTAACTTAAAATTTTTTGTTGAACTTCGAATATTAAAATCATTGTAGTTTCAAGAGTTTAAGTTGAATTTACACATTTTAATGAACATAAAACAACCGTCACACTCAAAAATTAGTAATATATGCATATATTTATATTACTAACATAGTTACATATTATCATTTAATGTGATAGTTTCTTCTCATAATGGAACTTACTGTAGCCATAAATATCTGTTTGTAGGTATCGTATCTCTCGTCCACAAATAATGGCAATGGCAATGTTGTTGATTTAAATATACATAACTATAACTAGTCGCAATCTTCAAGGTCCCACAGTCGCTCGGAAGGATGACATCATTTCTGGTTGCGAATTGTGGATGACATCAGTTCACATCAATGATATATTTTTAATTTATTTTAATGAATGTTTTTTAAAAAATTCTTAAATAGTAAAAGTAAGAGGTTTATCATATTAAATTGATTTTTTAAATTGTTATAAATTTGATATATAATAAAAATAGAACAAAACTTAATAATTTGAAATAAAATTAAAGAATAAGATTATTCTTATTTGTAAAAAAGTTGCTGTTTAATTAAAAACGAAAATTATTAAATAAAAATGTATTAATTTTAATTTATAAAAATAAATTAGTTCAAAAACATCAACTCATTAATTAAAATTTTTTGATTGAATTGATTTAGCAGTTTAGTTTTTTTAATCATTTATTGTAATATCTAGATTGCCGAAAATTATTGAAAATGCATATGAAAATTAGACCTTAGGATTGTTTTGATAGACATTGGCTAATCATTTTCATCTATAATGCTTACGTATTGGTTATAACTACTCGATATTTGTCTCAATACATTAAATGTAATGAGATGCTCACAAATTCTTAGTGGTCCATTGTTAAATGACCATTTTATCACAATAATTTAAGTTATTGTGTGAGGTCAATTTAATTGATTTTATATATTCGCTAATACACCCCCTCAAGTAAAAGCTCTTTGAACTTGCAATTTGTACATGCTCACTATATCTTGTGCTGAATTAATTTAATGATAAATAGATGGGTGGTAAGATTTGAACTCAAAACCATTTGGTCATAAGACTCTGATACTATATTAAGTGACTATTTCACTACAATAATTTAAACTGTTATGTGAAGCCAACTTAATTAATTTTATATATTCGCTAACATCCATCATAGGGACCATATAAGGCAAATTAATGTGTACACAGAAAAATAAAGTTCTTCGTTTTTTCTTCTGCGGATCATCAACCAATATAAACAGAATATATTATCATTTCGTCTGGTCTGAATTGAAATAATACTTTGTATGAAAATATTACATCTTCGACCTTTTGCTTTATAACGGTGGAAAACTTTATGTCTGAGGAGTACTATTTAATAAATTTCTTAAAGACGAATATAATTTAAATTAATTATTTAATAAATAAATATGTTGATATATAGTATATATACAACATGTGTGTGTGTATATATATACATATAACATGTATATCTCTCTCTCTCTCTATCTATATATATATATATATACGCATTTTTATTTTTTTGTGTAAATTAGAGTATAAATACTTTTTTATGTTATATTTCTAAACATATTAAAATACAAAATTTCCTTTACCTTCTTATAAAATCTATTAAAATTAAATTATATACGGGATTTAATTAATAGTTATATATTTAACATATTTTTATTTTGAATTAACTATTCTCCTTTTAAGTTTCTTAAATGAATTGTAGTCCCTTAAACAATTGGATTCTAGAACTGTACTTTAAAAAGACAAGCTCTATCACTTGAATCGTCTTTTGAAAACCAAAATTTTAAATTTTTATACAATAAAATGCATAAACATTGAAAAACAAGAGAGATGCATCAGTATGATTGTACCCCACTCTAATATCAGAAAAAAAGGGACCACATTTTATCCATCAAAGTTTATAAATTGTTTTATTTAAGAAAAATCGCTGTCAAACAGAAGTGGAAGGCGTAATCAAGTCGTAGAGATTTTAGCAAGGAATAGGTTATTCGAGTGTGACTGCGGTTTTAAGTTTGTTATGTGATGTGTGTCCAATTTTAAGTTTGTTAAGAGATGTGAATCTTCGATTCTTTCAGTCACCACTTAAAAGTTTAGTTTCACATGGAATAAGGAAGATAAGATAAGGCACTGGTGTACTTCATACATTCAATGCTCGGCCCTACCCTACTCTTTAAGTGTTGTTTTAAAAACAATTGGTTTTCTAAATTTTAAATTAAATAAAAGCAAAATTTCATTTTTAATCTAAATGAATTTTCATAGAATTGAATATTAGAAATATAAATGATATTATTTTATTTAAAAAATTAATTGACACTAAAATAAACAGAAATTAACGCCAAATATTAGTGATATGGTTAATTAGTAGAATAAGATAGAAGTGTGTTAGTTATTCAAGGTGATAGTATTAACTTATTTTCTAATAAAACTCTTAAAATTTAGAACATTTGAAATAATTTTATTATTTTTAAAGAGTATAGGTAAACTTTTAATATTTTGATATTTTATAGATAAGTTTTAAATATGATAATATATTAACATTTATTCTAGTAATAACACTCAAAAATTAACTTTTAATTACATAATAAAATTTTGTTATTTTTTAAAATTTTGTTATAGTTATTATTTTTGATATTATAAGAAATATGTTGTGAATAAATATTTATATTAAAACTTAGATTATTAAAATTAAAATAGTGAAATTTTATTTGAACTTTTGTTAAATGATTGACGTTATTTCTTTTACAACATGTTTTGAGTTGGAGAGTGGACCTTCATCACACCAAAAAAAAAAAAAAAATCGATTGAGAGATTAGCTACAACCTAACTCGTGGTTCTCTATGAATTACTTATTTAGAATTTAGTTCGGTAAAGCTTTCACACCTTGTCCAGTGTTCATCAATGGGATTGTTTTACTTCCTTGAAGAATTAGAAGGTCAGTCTATAAATACCTACATTACCTTGATACCATATCTCAAGCTTTCATTCACTAGCATTTCATTGTTACTTAGTATCCTTTGAAACCCTTCCTTCTCAATCTCCAATGGCTCTTGAACCTGCAACTCGTGGAGAAATAATTTCTGTCCTTAGCATCGACGGAGGTGGAGTAAGAGGAATTATTCCAGCAACTATTCTCACCTTTTTGGAGGCCGAGCTTCAGGTTGAGATGCAGGGATAAGATTGATTAATTAAACTTGTGTGTGTGTGTATACATATATGTGATATGATATGCTAATTCATGAATAGGTTTGGTTCGTTTGTTTGTGCATTCCGATGATTTTTTATTATATTAGTGATTGTTTGGCCATGCAAATTGCAGAGGTTGGATGGCAAGGAAGCGAGAATTGCAGATTACTTTGATGTGATTGCTGGAACTAGCACTGGTGGCCTCATGACTGCCATGTTAACAGCTCCAAATGATCAAAAACGTCCTTTGTTTTCTGCCCCCGAAATCGTTGATTTCTATTTGAACAATTGCTCCCAAATTTTCCCCAAAGACTGGTACTCAACGTTAGACTTGATGACCAAAAATCCCAAAAGCATAATTGTCTCCATTTATATAATTAGAACGATGCGATTAATTTTTGTGACAGGTGCCCAGAACTTGCAAACATGGTCCATTTATTTAGAGGACCTAAGTATGACGGGAAAAACTTGCACAAAATTGTCAGGGAAGAGTTGGGTAATAAGCGATTGAGCCAGACATTGACAAATGTTGCAATCACATCATTCGACATCAAGTGCCTCATGCCTGTTATCTTCTCCAGCTTCGAGGTTCATAAAATTTCCTGGAAAACCTTAATCACTACAGAGCACATATATTTCTATAAGGGTTTTAAGTGGATTACAATGTCTCGACATGACCAATATTTCCTACTTCTTCAGGTACAGAGTGACAAAGATGTCAATCTATCTGACGTATGCATTGGAACTTCTGCTGCTCCGACCTACTTTCCACCCTATTATTTTGAGACGGACAAGCTCCAATTCAACCTTGTCGACGGTGGTTTAGCGGCAAATAATCCGGTTTGTGATATCTGTACATATATTACTGATTTCCACGAAAATTTTTGAAGTTCTAATCTTATATTATCTACCTTTAAAACACAGACTTATGTTGCCATCAATGAGGTTGTGAAAGAAATCACTGAGGGAAAAGATCAATACCGTAACATCAAGGCCACCGATTTCAGAAGATTCGTTGTTGTTTCTTTAGGAACAGGTTCAACAAGAAATGTAAGCAGGTTAAGTGTTGACGAAACATCAAATTGGGGTTCAGTGGAATGGATGATACATGGTGACCAAACTCCTATCATCAATTGTTATATGGAAGCAAGTTCTGATATGGTCGATATCCATATGACCAATCTTTTTCACGCTCTTCATTCTGAGAAAAATTATCTTCGAATCCAGGTATATATATAAAACGATATAACATCTGAGAATGGTAATAGAAAATTTCGACTAAAGGGTTTGACATAATTTGCAGAGTGATTCTTTGAAAGGACCAATGGCAGCTATGGATAACTCATCTAAAGACAACTTGAAAGAACTGAAAAAATTTGGGGAGGATTTGTTGAATGAACCAGTGAAAAGGGTGAACTTGTCAACTGGTAATCTGGAGCCAATAGATGATGGCAAAACTAAAAACTTCCAAGCCCTCACTAAGTATATATCTATTTTCGTTTTTCCTTTTCTCTTGTACCGCTAAGCTTGCTTGGTTTTGTACATATTACATCATCATGATTTTTTTTTTCACCCATTTATAGGATTGCCGAGCAACTCTCTGGAGAGAAGAAGCTCCGTGAAGCTAAAGCAAAACGTGCATCGACTTAAGTATGGTCTTGAGCTGATTCTAAATAAAGTTTGCAAGTGGACTATGTTGTTCACTTCTCACCTAGGTAATTAAGTGCACGACATCCTTAAATAATTGTACCTCTTGGGTTTGGCGTATAGCCAATAAAACGTTCGAGGTTTATGCCCTTGGTTTGAACTTTGGAGGTGTTCGATTTGAATGTTTCTATGTGAATCTCTTCAATAAATGAACAAGTGCAGAAGTTGTACTATTAAGTAACATCCAAATATCTAATTATTATGTATTATTAAGTAATGGCCAAAAAGTAAAAAAAAAAGCTTGAATTTTATTAAATGCTTAAAAAATTAAGTACTGCGTATTATAACAATACAAGTAATTGATTATTGGTCGATTATCTTCCACATCTCCTCTGCGCTCTCTCTTCATCAAATAATGTCAAGACCCTCCCCGCCACCATAATACGTGTTAGAAAACTGTTTATAGGGTTATAAAAGTATTCTCCTTTTTGTTAAATTTATTAAAAAATGGATAAATAAAGAGTTATAATTCTAACAGAATAATATATTTTTCTTTTGGTATAAATTTTCAAGATGATCGGTTACAATAACTGAACTTTATAAAAAAATCATAACAAAAATTAAAGATTGAAAAATATATATTATTTCCTAAACTTTTTCAAAAGATCTAATTAGTTTATATTTTAAAATAAAATGTAGTGATCCCTTAACTATAACTCTGTTAGATTTTTGTCAAATTTCTTATTCAACGTGGCATGTCACCAATTACACTTGATTTATCCTTCAAATTTGACTTATTAAATTTATATTAAAATAATAAATTTAAATATTTTTACATAAAATAATTTAAAATTGAAAATAAAAGTAAAACATTAAAATTTATTTATTTGATTAAAAGTTAATCCAAATTCCAAAAACTTATTACCTGAAATTTTTGTTGAAAGTTAGGAAAAAATTGTATGGAGCACTGTGAATAGGATATGTTTTTTTTTATGTTACGAAAATATAATATCATGCTCAATTCCGTTTATTTCAAAGAGAGAATCAACAATAAGATAGTTCTCTATATGGCGAGAGCACGTGACGATACTTCTGTAGCTAAGCGTCAAGCTAAAATATGACCTAATATGTTGAAAATAAACAATGCTTTGATAGACATTTTTGTCATTTTCCTGTTAAGTAGACAATTATTAATTATAATTTTAAATTTTTAATAAATTATCGATTAAATTATGTAATTTGATCCAGATAAGGATAATAAAGGGGCTCAATAAATGATCTATATTAATGTATCAAAATTTGGGTGAAAAATGGATCCCGATTAGTGTGGACCTAGTCCGTATCAGTCTTATGATAGGGAAGCCCGATATGGAAGCTATATATAAAGGTTAAGGTCTCCTGCAGTTGCTCATATCAATCATAAGCATACACATCCTCTAATCCGTTAAGAGAGCTTACGTATTGAAAAAACTGAAGAAAGACCTAAACTACGTGTCAGGAAGCATAATCCATAAAGGTCCTGAGAGATTCGAGATCGTTTGGAGCTCGAAAACGGCATCGGAATCAAGGATAGAAATGAAATAAGTTATTCCGCATTTCTTTCGTTTTTAACCCTTTTATGCATGATCCTGGTATGTAATAAGGTCTATACTACGTACTATACGTGATATCAGAGCGGTTACGTGATCAGGTTGCCAGAAACAAAGGTTTTTTTATTTTTCATATCATATGGTTTTCTTTCATTTTTGATTTGTTTTTCGATTTTTTACCTATATGATTACGTAAAAGTAGTATATATAAGGCTAATTATGAAAAAAGGGCAAAAAATAGGCCAAACGGAAAAAAAAAGGCATCCCGAGACACCGAAAATCCCCTTCATCGGCAGAAAGCGACAAAATGTTTGGTGCGTTCCCCGCACACACCCGACACTGCTATAGTAGCCGGGGGCAGCGACGTATGATTGGCGTGTGCAACGCAAGCACAAACCGTGTGCCGACACATCGCTCCAAGGAGTGCAAGTCACGGGTTGTGCATGCGTGGACCGTCGGATTGCCGACAAGTGGAGGCGGGTAGGCGCTCGTCTGCGCTTGGGAAGGGCATGACGTGTAGGTGCTAGACGTATTTCCCGGGCGTGCAGCACCACGCGCACTGACGTAAAGCGATGTAAGCCTGCTGACGTCAATTGTACGGACTATAGTAAAAAAAAGGAAATTTTTAGAAATTCTTATAAAGTAGTCCGGGGTCTTTTTGGGTCAGTTTTCAGGTCAGAGATTTTTTAATAGTTTTTTCTGGATTTATTACGTTTATAATTGGATTCCAGAAAAGTTTTTAAAGCTTTTTAAAGTTAATTTTGAGTGCGATTTTGTACTTTGAACTACACATAAGGGAGACACTTAAAGTTTTATGTCTTGTGTGGTAGGTTCGGTATTTGAAATCGCACAATGGTGACTCTGATTGAGAATTTTTTAAATAAAAGTCTCAAATAAAATTTAAAGACGATGTTTTTCAGTTTTTGTATGTGATTATTTGACTGTGCATTTAGTTTTTACATTTATAATTAATTTTCACATACATTATACCCATATAGAATGTGAGGATGAAATAAAGATATTTCCTTTGTGTTTGTGGTCATTTTTGGGTACTAGTAAAATTGTAGTCACCACAGTGGCCTTTCAAGTCAGTATTTGGATTGTACTGCTTGCATGTTTAGGGATGTATTTGGTCTCATATTTGATTATTCTGCTCATAAGTATTGACCTTATATGAGATTTTGAGATGTACATAAAAGCATTAGATAGAGGAAGGTCATTGACGGTGGTAGTGTCGTAATAGTTGATGGATTGTACTCTAATCGCTTTCATGTAGAGGTCTAACTGCATATATTGTGTATTCAGCCCACAGGTATTTCATAATATGTGTGATCAGATTTTTTGTATAGATACTGCTTTAATGCTTTAAGTATCGCTGTTGTCCTGCATTTTACTGATCTTTACATTGTCTTTTCTATTTTCAGTCACCTTTTCTGTGAACAACAATGTCGTCACCATTGAAACCTTAAATGATTTCAGTTTCAATAAGTGGAAGAAGGATGTTGAGTTTGCATTGGAGATGGTAGACATCAGCATGGCCATGCTCATTGAGAGGCCTCTCCCACTTACAGATGTCAGCTCAGAAGCTGACAAAGCAGTGATGGCCACCTATTTGACCATTAAGAGGTCGATACCTGATCATATGTTAAGTGGATTTCCAGGCATGACCATAGCGAGGGAGTTCATGGACAGCATATCCCAAAGGTACAAGGTGTCTTCTTATACTGAGCAGAGCGCCTATATTAAGGAATTGTTCTCCATGAGAGATACTGAAAAAGGAGGTGTTCGAGAGTATCCGGATGGTACACCTTCAGAGTAGGCCAAGGGCATTGGATATATCAATTACTGACTCGCTTATAGTGCATCAGGCACTAAACACTCTTCTTCAAGAGTTTGAGATGTTGGCCACCTCTTACATCTCTCAGGATGAGAACTGGGACATCAACGCCTTGATTTCTCGATGTGCTGCAGCTGAGGAGAAGATCAGGAGTTCTCCTAGTTCAGTTATGTTTGCAGCTACCAAGGGTAAGGGGAAAGCTAAACCCCAACAGTCTAAGAGTAAAGGTAAGAAACCTAAACCCTCTCCGCAGATTCAGAGTGGGCAATCCACATTGCAAAGGGCCTACATGACTTAAAGAATATGAGGTACTTCTTTTGTAAAAATAAGGGGCATAGAAAGTCCGATTGTCTAAAGTACAAGTTATGGAAGGTCAAGCAGGAACTGTCAAGTAACTCCTCGGCCTTTATGATTTATGAATCCAATGTAGCTATAACCACATCAATTTCTTGGTGGTTAGATAGTGGAGCTTTTAACCATGTTGCTTCTACGATGCAGAGGTTCATATCTAGGAGAAAGCCGACTAGAGGGGATGAGAAGCTGATGGTCGGCAATAATGAATACGTGGATGTTTTATATGTAGGAGATGTAGGATTAAACCTCGATACGGGGTTTGAATTGTTTTTACGAGATACATTTTATATACCGTTTTTTAGACAGAACTTGATCTCTGTATCAGTTTTGGATAAAGAAGGTTATCATTTTGTATTTGATAATTCAGTTGTAAATATTTCTATCAATACAATACATATCGGAACTGCCTTCTTATTCTACGGATTATATAGTATGTGTCTCACTCCTAATGAAATGTATGCCTCTTCTTATGTTGTCGAACTTGTTACTTGAAAGAGAGCCTTCATAAAGGAAACATCGTACATATTGTGACATAAATGTCTAGGACACATTTCCAGAGAGAGGTTTGGCTTCGTGTATAGGACTACCCTACTGAATTAAGGTTATATAATCCTTATGAGAGTAAATTGTAACCTCGTTCCACTTGTTGGTATTTAGTAGGTTATCCCGATCACTCTAAGGGCTACATATTTTACTGTAGAGAGGGAGGGGTCAGAATAGTGGAATCACAAACAGGTAAGTTTCTGGAATACAATGTCTGTGATGAGGGAGGATCCTCACATCCTCCAGAAGATAGCAAGAAGAATACTATCATTATTTCGTATCCACCTTTCATACAGTCAGGTCCAGTGGATGAAGGTCTTGGTACCGTGCCTATGAAGGCGCAGGAACCTATACCTGTTCAAGAAGAAGTTTCTGAGGTACAAAAACCTATGCAGTTGCGCAGATCTACCAGAGAGAAGCGACCAACTATCTCATCAGATTACATAGTCTATTTAAGTGAGCAAGACTATGACATAGGACATGTTATGGATCCAGTTACTCTTACGGAATCCATTTCTGGACCCCATGTGGACACGTGGTGGGAAGCAATGAAGGATGAGATGCAATCTATGAGGTATAACAAGGTATGGAGCTTGTTGATTTACCTCAACATTGTAGGCTTGTCAATTGCAAATGGCTATTTAAGACCGAGAAGGACATACAGGGTCAAGTTGAGCAGTTTAAGAAGCATCTAGTTGCCAGGGGATTCACTCAAAGAGAAGAAGTTGACTTCAATGTTACCTTATCTCCTGTATCCTCGAAGGATGCATTTAGAGTGATTAGGGAAATAGTAGCTCATTATGACATGGAGCTACATCAAATGGACGTTAAGATCGCTTTACTGAATGATAACCTTTGTGAGGAAGTCTATATAGAGCAACCTGAAGGATTTCAGGATCAGGATGTAACTAACAAGGTTTGTAATTTGAATAAATCAATTTATGGTTTGAAGCAAGCTTTCAGACAATGGTACCTAAATTTTGATGAGGTTTTGAGCTCATTCGGCTTTGTGGAAAACAAAGTCGAAAGATGTTTATACTATAAGGTCAGGAAGAATAAAGTTATCTTCATACTACTGTATGTTGATGATATTTTGCTCGTGTCAAATGATTTGACCATGTTGTATGAGGTAAAGCAACTTTTGGTCAAACATTTTGACATGAAGGATTTGAATGAAGCATCTTTTGTCCTTGGTATACAGATTCACCGAGACAGTTCTCAACACTCATTGAGCCTCTCGCAAAGTGCATATATTGAGCGAGTGCTATAAAGATTTAATATGGCTAAGTGTAAACCTATTGTAGCACCTATCTCTCATAGAAAGAGACTATCTTTGGCACAGTATCTAAAGAATGATGATGAGAGAGAGGCTACAAGGAATGTCCCGTATTCTAGTGTTGTTGGTAGCCTAATGTATGCCCAGATGTGCACTAGACCAGACATTCCATTCGTTGTTGGACTACTAGGTCGATATTTGGCTAACCCAGGTGTGGACTATTGGAATGCAGTCAAACAAGTGTTGAGATACTTAAAGGGTACCAAGAATTATACGTTGACATACAGAAAAGTCAAGGATTATACGTTGACTGAACCTCACAGGGTATACAGACTCTGATTTTGCTATGTGTCCGAATGATCGCAAATCCACTTCATGATACATTTTTATGTTGGCAGATGATGTATTATCGTGGAAGAGTGTTAAGCAGACACCGATTACTTCCTCGACCATGCATGCAGAGTTTGTTGTATGTTATGGAGCTGCTGCACAAGCGGTTTGGCTCAGAAACTTGATTTCTGAGTTGTCTATAGTGGATTCGATTGCTAGACCCATATGGTTATATTATGATAATCTTGTTGCAATGTTGTTCAGTGACAACAACAACAGTATCACAGGGTCTAAGCATTTGGAGGTCAAGTATTTGACCATAAAGGAGTTGATCCAAAAAGGTGACGTTGAAGTGAAGCACATAAGGACTGAGGAGATGTCAGCTGATTAGTTGACTAAAGGACTTCGTCCATTAGTATTTGTTAAACATGTATCCGGTATGAGCGTGTTAAAGTCCTTAGACATCAGTAGTTAGGGATCACTGTATTTTGCTCCTTAAATGTTTGTACATTTTGTAGTATTATGACATTATGGTTATTAGTTAATAAAGATGATCATATTCTTTTATCCGCAGTAATAACTGTTTTTTATATATAGTCATAATACACATGGAAGCCTTAAGATTTGTGATGATCTTAAGCATTTTAAAGGTCATTGGGCATTTATAAAGATTGATCTTGAACCTATATCATTAAACACAAAAAGTTTATATGGATATCCTTAAAATTTCATATGATATAGGAGGATATAAGTTTTTAATTCCATAAAGGTTCTCTAATGTTGTTTGGCATTCGATTGAAGAACATAAAAGTTTTCTCTAATGTTGTTCGGCATCTGGTGAGAGAAAACAAGTTTTCTCTAATGCTGTTTAGCATTTGATGAGAGAAAACAGGATTTTTCTGCTGGAGTTTAACACATACAATTTAGCATAAAGTTAGATAAATCGAGACCTACAAACAAAGATGATACGTATTAGATTATAAAAGTATCATCCTAGTCCGTCACACTTCATTTTCCTATTTATGTTAATAAGGTATTAGATATTTGTGATTATATTAGACCTATGTCACACATGACACATATGTTTGATATTTTTCGGTATCGAAAGCCTTGCAAGACGGAATGTAGGACTTTCGTTACCCTTGGATCAAATGTTTTTTTTTTAATTTGGTACCAATACAGTAGCGTGACTTAACCAAGTTTTTAAACTATTTTGAACTTGAATATAACTGCAATTAATAATTGTCCATGGGGGAAAATGTTAGACATTTTTGTCCCTAGGGACATTTTTGTCATTTTCCTATTAAGTGAACAAATATTAATTGTAATTTTTGACTTTTCAATAAATTATCGATTAACTTACCTAATTTGATCCAGATAAGGATAATAAAGTGGCCCAATAAATGATCTATATTAATGGGTCAAAGTCTAGGTGGAAAATAGATCCTGATTGGTGTAGACCTGATTTATATCGGCCTTATGATAGGGAAGCCCGATATGGAAGCTATATATAAAGGTTAAGGTCTCCTATAGTTGCTCATATCAATCGTAAGCATACGGATCCTCTGACCCGTTAAGAGAGCTTACGTATTGAGAAAAATGTGGAAAGACCTAAACTATATGTCGGGAAGCGTAATCTATAAAGGTCCCGAGAGATTCAAGATCGTTTGGAGCTCGAAAATGGCATTGGAATAAGAGACAGAACCGAAATCAGGTATTCCGTATTTCCTTTGTTTTTAACCCTTTCATACATGATCCTAGCTATGTAATAAGGTCTATACTACGTACTACACGCTTAAACACGACTATATTCGAATGTGGTTATATTCTCAGACTTGCTTTGACGGACAAGTTTTAGGAGCGCGAGAATAAAAATGGAAATGAATATAGTAAGGAATGGATATAATTATTATAATTATGAAGGTTGGTTAAGACAAATGAATGATTATTATCACAACTAGTTGGTTTGAATTTTCAAAATATATTCTAATTTTGACATATTCTAATTAATTATATTTAACATTAATATATTCTAATTAATTATATTATTTTACTAAAAAATAAAAAATATTTTGTTTTACATCAAATTTTAATATATTATAATTAATTATATTTAATTTAATATATTATAATTAATTATATTGTTTTGCTCAAAAAGGAAAAACAAAAATTATTTAAATTTTATATGAAATTTTAGTATATTCTATTAATTATATTTAATTAATTATATTGTTTTGCTAAAAAATTAATTAAAATTTTATTTTACATCAAATTTTAATATATTCTTGTTAATTATATTTAATTTAACAAAATTGATTATATTTAATAATGTTTTGTAATTATTATGATAATAATAATAATAATAATAATAATAATAATAATAATAATAATAATAATAATAATAATTATTATTATTATTATTAAATAGAATATTTTACAAAATTTTAACGATGTTTTGCACTTTTAGCAAAAAATGAAAAAGAAAAAACGCGCATAGAAGTGTTTCTTTCTTCTTCAGCGAGAAAAATCATGCTAAATTAAGACCAAGTCTTGATTCTTGAATAGCAACAAGGTCGCTAGAGAAAAGTCATTTCCAGACTCCATTAATGACCCTAGTGTTGTAATTTTCTTTCCCTATCTCTTTCAGCTGCCGTCTGGATTTGGTATTATTTAAGCGAACAGTAATTTGATATTATTGTGCTCACTGAAATCAAAATGCGTAGATAATTGTCCAACTCACTTTTCCTAATCAGTTGACAAATTTTGCTCTCATCCACGACAGAGCTAGTCTCCCTTCCTCAAATTATATAATTAACTATGGAAAAAAGCCAATAATTAACAAATTTCAGCATTTTTATAATTATCAATATTAATTAAATAAAAATTTTAATATAGATTATAATTGTTTATACGCAATATTTTTATTGAACACTTTTATTGGGTATATATGTAAGGGATAATCAGGGATTTACACATCAGAAGAACAAAAAGACTAAATAGTGCATGCGAGTATCAAATCATGAAACACCTGCTGGTCCTGACGGCGAAGTCAAATATCTCCTTATTCGTTGCATACTTAATAGTTTCTATTTCTCCTTCAAGTGACGACATGTTATCAGCAAGTTGGCATGCCACTCTCTTTAATAGTTTCTGTTTCTCCTTCAAGTGACGACATGGTATCAGCAAGTTGGAATGCCACTCTCATCATATGATGTCTTCTCTAAGTCCCAGGCAGACGAACTTGTGAATATCGTCGTCATCTCCATGTAAGGAATCGAATTAATTTAGAGGGTTTCGACCATTTTTAGTTTAAATAATTTTTTAAAAAAGTTTGAGATTTGTTTTAAAAATTTAAAAATTAATTATTTAAAACTTTTATTAAAAAATAATAACGAAACATGCTTGATATAAATATCACACATATATCAATTAAATGTTATTAATATAAAAATTCAATTTATTTTTTAAACATGATTCAAATATATTTAATTTGACTTACAATTAATAATTTTAAAAATATAAAAAATTATTAATTTAAATCTAATTTATTTAATTCATATTAAATTAAAAAGTTAATTTAAGTTATTATATTAATAGTATTTGATTGGTTTAAATATAATATTCATCTTACACATCCGTAACACCAAAAACAATAGCAAAAAGAAAGAAGTATATATGCATACAGATGAAGATAACAAGCATGCGATAAAAGGTTCCTTCTTGTTTAATTTCAGGTTTTCCCTCTGTGTGTGTAGTATAACAAAAGAAGGAACCTTGTTTTCCATCCAAGTAATATTTATATAATAGCTGTCATTTGTCGTTAATACGATTTTTCTACCCCATAAGTATAATTATAATTTATTCATTATATCAAATTAATTAAATTAGAAAGTCTGTTTCGTTTCCTAATCATCCCATTTTTTATTCGTTTCCTAATCATCCTATTTTTTAAATACATGGTAGCGCTTGCTTTGCTTTTGATCACATGCTGTCTGTTTCGTTTCCTAATCATCCTAATTTTTACATACATGGTAGCTCTTGCTTTGCTTTGCTTTTGATCACATGCTGTGTAATGAACCTAGTTTCCTAGACAATTCACGGTAGGATTAGGATATCCTAGTCTTTTTTATTTTCTAGGATTAGGGTTCGTCCTGACTAGTGACCTTTTCATAAAAACGAGGAAACTAGTTTCATTCCATAACTAGTTTTTCTAGGATTAGGGCTCCTTTTGACTACTGACCTTTTCAGAAATGGTACAAATCCTTGAACGACTTTTCCACGAAGAATTTTACAAATCCTGGGAGTACTTCATCCTTCGCAAAGACTTCGGTTGGCCTCATGCTCATGCATAGTGTTTTCCGCACCACGTTGCTGAGTCTTAAATTGGCCCTCTCACATCTCCTTAATTTATCCTTCCATAATAATTACATGAACCAGGTTCCTGGAATCTAACCTTAAATGAAGTTAAAAAGTTTTGGGGGTTATACAAAGTTCAAATCCAACAAGTAATTGTATGTCCTTGGCAACGACTTTTTGATTTGTGCCTGAAACAATAAAAAATAAGTCCTCCCTTCTAATTGGCGTTCTCAATCCTTATCCCCAAAACGATGGCACTAGTAAGAGCCACAAAAGAGGCTTCGTACCATTATCTTTGGTCCACAATATTGACAACTAGCAAGTTAAAAGGCTCGAAGCAGGTCAAAATTGGGCAGACACGCTGTATATTCAGACCGTTGAAAATTCAAAGAACGTGGAAAGTACTAACAACTCTATAAATACCCGGTTCTCGCATTCCTTTGGACATCACAAAAGACTCATCAATTTCGCTGTAGTGTAAATTTAAGCTTCTCTTTCAAAACTTAAAGCTCTTCAACCATTTCCTTCTCAATCACTCACATGGAAACTCCAAGATCACCCCTTCAACCTCCAACTTTCGGAGACCTAATCACTATTCTTAGCATCGACGGAGGTGGAGTAAGAGGAATTATTCCAGGAACTATACTTGCGTTTTTAGAATCTGAGCTTCAGGTAGAGAAAAGAGATCTTTTATGTAGTACCACTAGACATAAAAAGGAATCACGAAAGAGTATTATGCATATATGCTTTTTAATCATCTTTTGCATAATATAAAATGTTCTCTACAGGACGTATATATAGGTTTCATGTTCTTGGTTTTGTGTTTGAGTTTATAGAAACATGCGATTTAAGTTTTATTTTTTTCCTTGGATGCTCAAACTCTAACCATTCCTTTGGTTTCTGACATGCAGAAACTGGATGGTGAGCAAGCAAGACTTGCCGATTACTTCGATGTGATTTCAGGGACGAGCACCGGTGGCCTTGTGACTGCTATGTTAACAGCTCCAAATGAAGAAGACCGCCCTCTGTTTGCTGCTACAGAAATCAAAGACTTTTATCTCGAGCACTGCCCCAAAATCTTTCCCCACCATAGGTTATTACCCACCATTTCCCCAAGGAAATAACATAAACTAGCTAACATCCCGTTATCGTTTCCATTGATTGTGTTTTTATTGTTTGTAACAGCTCCCCACTTCCTGCTGCGAACCTCATCAAGTCATTGACAGGACCAAAGTACGATGGCGAGTACTTGCACAAAGTTGTTAAGGAGAAGTTGGGAGAGAAACAGTTGCACCAAACATTGACAAACGTTGTCATTCCAACATTTGACATCAAGCGCCTCCAGCCTACAATTTTCTCCAGCTATCAGGTTCATATTTGTCTCCAAAATTCTCTTAGTACACTGTGTCCATTTTGACTGGTTTAGTTATCTTCGAGCTTCTATTATATTCTAAAGGTTCCTCGGTTGGCTTGGTCAGGGGAAGAGTAATCCGAGCACAGATGCTCTTCTGTCAGATATATGCATTGCAACCTCAGCCGCCCCAACTTATCTCCCAGCTCATCATTTCGAAACTAAAGACTCCACAGGGAAAGTTAGGGAGTTTGATCTCATTGACGGTGGTGTGGCTGCTAACAATCCGGTAAAACCTTAATCTGCCTTCTGAATCTTCATCCTTCATCACGAAATTTGGATTCTTATAATTACAGTACCCTTTGATATTTTCAGACTCTAGTGGCTATGAACGAAGTAATGAAGGAGATCAACCGAGGCAGTCCTAATTTCTTCCCTATAAAGCCAACAGACTATCGTCGATTCTTAGTCCTCTCGTTGGGAACTGGAACAGCAAAATCTGAAGAGAAGTTTGGTGCCGATGAAGCGGCCAAGTGGGGCTTATTGGGATGGCTGACGGCTGAAAGTTCAACTCCTTTGGTGGATATCTTTAT
>JANQBM010000002.1:2054488-2067866 GCA_025594535.1 Erythroxylum domingense | reverse complement strand
AAAAGCTGGAATAGTGATTTAGTGTGTGAATTTTGGCACAATTGGATTACAATTGATATGTACATCAATTTGTTACAAAAATATACTAGATAATTTTTCAGAGCACATGCATGAAACATGATACCCTTCAATATATATGTGTTTACCTAGTCACATAAGTAGTACATTAATGTGAAATTATTTTAATATATATAGGAGAACAAGTAGCGCGACCTCTTCCGAATATTGTGGGAACGTCAAAGAGATAGGCTTAAGGGAGCAATTGTGAGTAACCTAAGATGACCTCACTTTAATTTGATATGATCATTACTGAATTGAAGTTGATATTTGATGAATATGTACTGGTTGTGTACTGAATTCCGGACAATACGTGTCTGAGGCATTTGATGCATGTGAATATTATTAAAAGTGCTATATGAATGAGACTACCTGAATGATTCTCAACTAAAAGTAACTGAATGTTATGACTGACTGAGATGATGGGAATAAAAGTGATTGATTGTATTTGAATGATTTGTGGTGTGCATTTCATATCAATACATGTAATATAAAGGCAGTTGTGACTGGTGATGCTACTGAATGAGACTGCGACTAAAAAGAGCTTAAAGCTCAAGCACATATGTGATTAGAGCCTAAGGCTCACTGTGATCAATGAACCCAATGATACGGGATACTGAAAAAGCACATAATCACAACAATGTAAAAACGAATGTGAGTCTCATACATATAGCATGCTGATATAATTTGAATTCATTGAATGATTTGCAAAGCTGAAAGAATGTTAGATGATTGAATACATGGTATTAAACCAATGATTATGTTTTTATTCAAGTGTTTTGAAGCAACAGTTGATTCAATTGTTTGATTGAAATACAATTTTTTGGTGATAGATCTTGATGATTCAATTGTTTGACTCCATAGAAGTATATTTTGTGTAACTTTGACGATTAGATATGGTTCAAAGGTCGGTCAGCTGGAAATTGAAGACATAGTTTATTAATAACTTTTGTGCGTTCCTCATATTTGTAGCATACTGTGTAGAATGAATTGTTTACGCTCATAGGACAATGTTGTATAACTATGGATGATGTTGAAATTGAAGCTACAATGTATATGATGGTATGAGGAAATTTTGGATGTTAGCAAATGTGTGATTTGTGATTTTAATTTTGATGCCATATTATAACTTGAAAGTGAGATAGTTAACACGTCATTTTTGTCAGGCATGTGCACGTGTGACCGAAGGGTGCAAGTGCTTGTGTCAAATGGGAGTGGGGTGTTACAAACAAACTTAAGACAGTCCATCACAAGGGAACACGTAAGCATTACCAAAATAGGCTTAAGGATGGAGTTCTAACTCCACCGGTCTAACTTCTGTTGGTGGGAGCACGAGCTTGGTCTACATCTTTGATTAGATTCTTCTAGTCCAAGCGTCTAATATTTTCAGTTGTCAATGCTTAGGCAAAGTCAAGATGGGGGAAGAAAGATCTGAAGAAGGCCATATTGAGAGAAGATGGATCGATTCTGTTCAAGTTTACCGAGAGTACAAATTTGGATGAGATTGTGGAGTAAGGCCCATGGTATGTCAGAGAGCAACCTCTCTTCATCCAAAAATGGAGGCCAGGACTGAACCTTAACAAAGGGGAGATCGTTACCTTGTTAATCTAGGTGTAATTTCACAATGTCCAGATGGAGTTCTGGACCATTGAAGGTCTCAACTACATGGCCAGCTCGTTGGGTAAACACATTTACATGGATGCCTAAACCACTAAGATGGAGAGATATGCTACGTCAAAAAGTGTGTTGAAGTTTCCAAAAAATTAGCTCTTTTGAATTCACTTCTCATTCTTCTGCTGACAGAATAGGGTGAACTAGTGAAGGAAGTCATATCTCTCTCATCCATGGAAATCGATGAACATTAACAAAGTCTGGAAGCCTACAGGTAAGGTATTTCTAACTAGATGGCATGATGAGTTGCTGGACTTGGATGTAGTTAATGATAAAGTGGGTGCAGAGAATGAGAATAAGGGAGCTATCACTGAAACAACCTCAACTAAGGCTGAGATTCAACTTAAAAGTGATGTTGAGATGGCTATTAACAATGGGGACACTGTGGTTGAAAATGCCAGGGATGATGTTGCTGGAGTAGGTGATGATTTAATTATGGTGGATTCTGTTGAGGCTATTGTGGATAGCCAACATGCAGAGAATGGAAGAAATAAAGATGTTGCTACTGATACTGTTAAATTTGATGTAGATGGTGGAGGCTGGAATGATTGAATGTGCTAGTAAGGATGTTGTCGATGTAGTATATGAATTAGTGCTTGCTGAGTCTGTTAATGACAGTAATGAGTTAGTGGATGCAAATAAAAGGGATGGTGTTAATGCAACTGCTACATTAGTGGTTGCTTCCCCTGATAAGGCACTAATGAATGATGTTGTTAGTAATCTAGTGGGGAACTGGATGGTGAAGTGCTATTGCTAAAGGTTAGTGATAGTCCTTTGTTCAGTACCCTTGTGGTTAGTGAGAAGTCAAAAATTAATATAAGACTAGACTCTCTTAAATCGTTATGCAATAATAGTTTGTCAAGCTCACCTCGGGTTAGATTTGAGCAGAATACAACTACCAATCCCACTCACCAAACTTCAAACAATATGTTACCCAAGAACAATCATTTTGTTATTTATCTAGCTCACTATGTGTTAGATAAACAAGCATTTGATCCTATTATCTGTAAGGAGAGTAGTGAATAGGAGATTGAAGGGGAGCAAACTAGCCATGGATTGAAAGAGTTTGACTTGATTAAGCAATTTGCAATGCAAAAAAGGAGGAGGAAGTCCACCCGTAAGAAGGGTAAAAAAAAATTCATTATTGTCTATTTTATTCTGGAATGTAAGAGGATTGAACGAACATCTTAAAAATTCTATGGTGAAGGATGTGATGAGGGACAAAAACCCAGTTCTACTTAGGCTGCTTGAAACTAAAATAAAGGACCCTCTCACAATTCTTGGCTCACATGGGACATTACTGGGGATTTGTTTATTGAAACCATTCTGAAGTTCTTCAGGTCAGCCAAAATTCTATAATAAATAAATCAAACTTATATCTACTTAGTCCCCAAGAAGCTCCGAACCACTTCCCTAAGTGATTTTCAGCCAATTTCGTGTTGCAACACCATCTATAAGATGATTTCGAAGATTCTAGCTGAAATGCTTAAAGTGTCCTTGTAAGATATTCTCAATCCTGCTCAAGATGCCTTTATGTTTGATAGAAACATTGGTGATCATATTCTACTAGTTGAAGAGTTGATAAAAGACTATAATTCAAATAAAAAAAATCAAAAGTTGCCTTCTAAAGATTGATTTCTTTAAGGCTTTTGATACTGTTAGCTAGGATTTCATAAGAACTTACCTTGAGGCTATCCATCTCCCTACTCATTTGGTACATCTGATCATGGTTTGTACACAAACCTCCTCTCTGAGTATTCTGGTCAATGGTATTTCTACCAGACCTCTCAAACTAGCTAGAGGCATTCGACAGGGAGATCCATTATCTCCATATCTATTCACTCTAGTTATGGAGGGCTTTTCTAGGCTCTTACCTAAGTTCATAGCTTCTAATGGGGGATTCAAATATCATTATCTTTGTTAAGCAACCAACCTACATTATTGTGCAAAGTTGATGTCCACTCTACCAATATTATGTTGCAAACTCTAAACTTATTTGAGCAATGGTCCGGCCTCAAGTTTAGTCTTTTCTCTTTAGATGTTCAGAATTCAAAGGAGATAAGAAGACTCACCGGATTCGTCGTAACCTCTTATACCCTTAACTACTTGGATGTCCTTACTATAGCTTCCAAGTCTAAATACCAGGACTGTGTTCCAATTATCGAAAGGCTGAAGTCTAGAGTTTTGGCATGGCAAAATAGGTTCTTATCTTATGCTGTTAGATTAACTCTCATCATTTTAGTTCTTAGCATTTTACATATTCATTGGACAGCACATATAATGTTACCTTGGAAAGCTATCAAGGAGATGGACAAAGTTATGAAGTCCTTCCTATGATCTGGTACAATAGAAAACTCCAAGAAAGCCCAAATTAAATGAAGTGATGTTACTATCTCGAAAAAGAAATGAGGTCTGGGTATCATTTCTATTACTACGATGCAGAGGGTACTGATGTGTAAGAGGCTGTGGAGATTGTAAATGGACCAAAATACACTATGGATTAAATAAATTCATGAACACTACTTATGGTTGACAAATTTTTGACAATTGGATTGCTCAGGAGTTGGTTCTCCTGTCCTTAAGCACATGATGGCTTTGTAGGAACTCATTTATCCTTGCATACAACATAGTATTGGGAATGGGGAGAGGACTTGAATTTGGTATGACAAATGGCTAGACATTAGCCCATTATTCCATAGACTTGACTTACAACACATAAAAAACATATTGCCTTTGAACTCTAAAGTATGTTCTCTAATTTTAAATAGTGAATGGCATGCAAATTTTAGGGGATTTTATACTCTGTTGGACTACCTTCCACTGCTTAATGATCTATAGGGTGCTGATGTCATTTCCTAATTTTTAAACCAAAATGGGGTTTTGTCTAATAACTCTTGTTATCAACTATTTAGAGAAGAAAGGGTTGATGTGCTTTGATTCAATTTTTTATAAAGAAACACTGTAGTCCCAAGGCTTCTTTCTTTAGGTGACTTGCAATCAAAAACAGACTTTAAACTAAGAGTCAATGGTATGGCAATTCTGACACTACTTGCTTACTTTGCGATATTGCTGTTAAAGATAGGGAACACTTATTTTTCCAATGTCCTTATATTAAGGCAATTTAAAGTGGAATCTTTCATATGTTACCTCATAATCTTTCTGGTTACAATTGGGAGCAGACATGAAACTGGGTCATAGCTAATTCGGAAAGAAGTAAATCCAATATTGTTCTCTTCAAAGTAGCATATACAATTGTCATATACAACATATGGAGGGAACTGATAAGAGGGTAGAGAAATACCTGCTTATGAATAGAGTCATCAACTTTATCAAAGCTTGCTTATATTCTAAACATATGCAAGAATCTCTGTATATGGATATCAAGAGAATGTGGGGCTTGTAATTTTTATATTTTCAAAGTAAGGCTTATATTCTATTTTTTGGCTTCTTTCTTTAGCTTAGACAATTGGGCTTAGTTCCCTTTACAAGACTAGGCGTCTAGCCTTGAACTCATTGTAGTGTTGATCTAGTTTCTTTTATAAATTTTTTCATTCATTTTTCAAAAAGAAAACTTTGTCCTAAAAATAAAACATTAATTAATAGTTAAATTTTACTTCAATGTTTGACATTATGCAAAACTTTATTCGCCGACATTAGACTCTAACAAAGTAGGTTTGTGTGATTGATTTATTTGTACATACCTGTGCGACATTAATTGACATTATAACTATGCAATCCTTTCCTCTAATTTCAATGATGTTGTGTAGTTGTAGAAAAAAATTAGCAATTTCAATCACAAAGAGAAAGATCTTAAATTTGCTTTGAATAGAAGTTAACCCTTCATTTTCAATTGTCAAAACTAATTTTTATATATATATTTAAGTAAATTTAATTTAATCTTTAAAATTTTCTATTTGTTTAGCTTTTAATTTTTCAAAAAATTCATTCTTTTAAATTTCAATTGAAAAATAACAACAAAACATACATAATATAAATATCAGAGGTGAACTGATCAAATGTCACTATTATAACAACCTAACTCAATTTCTAAATCCGATCAGAATAAATTACATTCAATATAAATTAATAATTTAATATAATTATAGTAAATTATTAGTTTGAGTCAGATTTAATTAATTCAGTTTAAGTTTAAGAAGTGAGTTAAATCATCATACAAATCATATTTAGTTAATCCACGTCTAATTTTCATACTACATATATTTCATTTTTTTAGTTTAAAATTTAAAAGAGGAGATTTTTTAAAAAAATTAAAAATTCAAAAGAAACTTTTTAACAAATTTAAAGATTGAAAGCTTTTTCTAAGATTGATTTATATTTTTTACAACAAAATTTAAAACCATACTTCCAAAAATGTTGGTAGGATTGGTAAAGAGGTAGTGGGGAAGTATAAGTTTTAAGATATGCCAATAAGATGCAAGATCCGTAAAACATCATAAGCAGAACAAAAACAGGACAAAAGAGAGTATACCGCGGTCGATTTTTACGAGAAAAAGAATTAGAATTTTGAACCTAACAACTTTTTCTGGTGTCATGTTTCTTTACGTGTCCTTCCTCAGAAATACCATCCACTTGGGCTTGGGAGGAGGTAACAAGAGAAGGAAGAAGGTAAAAGAACTTTGGTAGTTCAAGCTTTACTTGTATTCTTTGGTTTCATGAAGAATGGCTGATGCTATATGCATTTTCAACAAGGTTTGGAGACCTTGGCTATGGAACTTGCCTTTCTCTGAAGCAAAAGTTGTGGTTCTTTTCCTATTACTTTGTTCCTTCTCTTTTTATTTCCTGAACTTAATGATTACATGACAGGTTTACAGGTTATTTGGTAGTTTTTGTCAAGTTTCTTGACTTGGTACAAGTGTAGCGATAATGCTGCGATCTGATACTTTCTAGTGAGCTTAGGTTCTGACCATTTCAGTCGCCTTGTTTTTCTCAAAATGATCCAACGGAATAAAGCACAAGACCCCATCACTTTATCTCTTCTGTGTACTTTTTTTTTCCCCTTTTTCATGGAGAAATATAGATGGAACCCACAGTATGATTCTGAAACTCCATGCTCTTTAACTGGCATGTTCATGTTGTTTTCCAATTATAGTTTCGTATTCTTGTCTAACAGGATTAACTTTCAAATTCCAGGAATCATTGAGGGCTCCTAAAAAATCTCCATTGTTGCCTAGATTGGTGTTCGTAACTTTTGCTATGATCTGTGGAGTTTATATTTGCTCCATATGTATAAAGCAAATAAGCACCCAAGGAACTGCCAAATACCTGAACATCAGAATATTCCAGGAGCCGTGTAACACTTCAGGTATTGAACAATGGGAACTTCCCTACGTGCATTATCCGAAACCTGAAACATTTGACAGGTACCCTGATAAGAAATTAAGTTTCAGCATGCTGTCTCGGTTTCAGATTTATTTTAGTTGATTATAATGATTATGACACACCTGTAGGGAAGAGTGTGCCTGCAATCCTGTCCGATACTTTGCAATCCTGTCAATGCAAAGATCAGGAAGTGGATGGTTCGAGACGTTGTTAAATAGTCACATTAATGTCAGCTCAAATGGTGAAATTTTCGGATCCAAAGAGAGAAGAGCCAATATTTCTGCAATTGTGAAAGTACTGGACAAAGTTTACAATCTCGACTGGTTCAGTAGTGCTTCAAAGAATGAGTGTAATGCTGCAGTTGGATTCAAATGGATGCTCAACCAGGTAATTCACTCAATAATTCTACACAAATCGTAGACCATTATCTTGCAGTTCCTCTGGAATTAACAGTTCCTCGGTCAGATTAACGTGAACTTCCGATCCAATTGACCTGCAGCAGAATCAACCAAAGGCAGCTTTTCTTAATCTCACTTCCGAGTTGATTCTTGTCCATGATGATTTGCTATTACCATTTTTTCGTAGGGAGTATTGGAACATCACAAGGGCATAGTAGATTATTTCAACGAGAATGGAGTTCATGCAATATTTCTGTTCAGAAGGAACTTGCTTCGAAGAATGGTGTCGGTGATGGCAAATTCATACGACAAAAGTAAGAGGTTACTCAACGGAACACACAAGTCCCATGTTCACTCCTCAGAGGAGGTGCTTTATCTCTTCTTATCACACTCTCATGCACCTTGATAAAAAGCACCTGTCTCTAAGCTGATACATTATTTGCAGGCAAAGGTTCTTGCAACGTACAAGCCGACGATAAATACCACAACCCTACTAGCCGAACTGAAGCATGTAGATGACAGAGCGATTAGGGCGATAAATTACTTCAAGACCACACGACACATTGTAGTTTATTACGAGGATGTCGTGGGAAACAACACCGTAAGGCTAAGGCTACTATGTTTTGTCTGTTGTTCAACTTATACCATCATCAGACCCTTTGATCTTCTTCATAGTTTCTAATGGCTGAAAACTTTGTGGCGTTTCAGAAGCTAAAAGAAGTGCAGGACTTCCTTAGGTTGCCATACAGAGAGCTTACGAGTCGTCAGGTTAAGATCCACACATCGCCTTTATCAGAACATATCGATAACTGGGATGAAATCGAACAAGTACTTAAAGGAACATCCTACGAAAGCTTTCTTCAATCGGATTATCAGATGTAGTGTCATTTTTTGGGCTGTACGAGTTAGGAAGTTTGTAAATAACAGCTTTTGAATCAGTTACTTGGTCTGTTGGTTGTTCCCATAAGGATTATTTCAAGAGCTTTAATTAAATTCCAAGCCTTTATTCATGTGCATAGGAAAAGAGTATATAAGTTAACATCAAAATAAATTTATTTGCTCTTATTTTTGCTATAAACAATCTGGTAACAGATCAATGAATTGATTAGAATCCGAATAATATATACAAAATGGTTCATTTAGAACCAATCAGAAGGGAAATTATCTATTTTCCTTCTGCATTTTCCCTTTTCTTCCTTCAGAAACCGACCTGAAAGCCATTAGGAAACCATCTAAAAAATGAATTTCATTTCCTGAATCGACTCTCTCTTCCCTTTTGATTTGCTCTTTCCTGTCCCTACATACTCTATATACTTCCCACGTAGTCATACGACATATCTAAGACCAATTTAAGCAGCAAGATCAGTTAATGACTCTCAGCCATTGCTTGGTCCCACTTCTGATTTCTCTGTTTGTCTAATAACAAAGTGGTCAACTACCTTAACAGAATTCAGAGGGTCCTGTTGAGGAGAAGCTGCTCTCCATTTGCTAGGAAACCTTCGATGGTGGCTCATCTGCTGTGGTAGCTTTGGCTCCGCCTCCCAAAGTGAATCCAGTTTCCAGGTCTTTGGTACCTGTTTGCTGAATTGAATTAGAAACATGCGGACAGAAGTTACAGGGAATAATTCTAGGTATATATATCTCCTACCACTAACAACTAATGTCATATGATTGGTAAAACATCATATAGAATGTAATTGAGATGTTCATGAACATATAATCAAGTACAAACTGAAAATAACTTCGTCAAAACTTGTGGAGAACATAAATCAAGGCCAGCTTGTTCATATACATGCATCACCTGCTCGTGCACATCATAGCACTTAAAGGACAAAATAAAATGTTAAATGAGAAGCAGTAATTTGTAAGATCCTACTATGTTAACCTATCTAAAACAGCCTCTCTACTAGTTAAAAGTAAAGCTGTGTACTACTGGACCAACCCAAGACCCGCGTGTCAGCGGGACTTTCACTGGATTATTATTGTTGTACTAAACCTAAATTGGCCACCATTATCGCAATTCCAGTCATAGGCATAAACAACCACAAAACCTGAAGCTTTTAAGACAGCGTCTAGAGCAATTATAAGCATAAAACCATCCTCTAATATAGGCAAACAATCACCCAAGTACTTTAGTTCAGAATAGTGGACCCATAACTATAAAAAAATTACTGTAAATAATAACCAGCAACAAGGACTTACTTTATCTACTGCAAGTGTGAACACTTCAAGATCCCCATCCTTATTGATGTGAAATCGCGTAAATGCTTTGTAATTAGCAATCCGAAGGGAGGAGAAGGCCTCATCAAAGTGTAAATGAAGCCAATTAATGCCGATGTAGAGATAACTTCCAAAAATCAGTGAAACGACTGGAGTCGAGAAAACCCAGTAGTAGAGAAACACAGAAGCGTAATAAATTATAGCGCCCCCTCGTGACAGTGATGCCAATCCCTTCTTGCAAATATTATTCCGTGTGACAGCCATGACCTGACAATGACTCTGTGAGTATATAACATTACTTGAGTGATAACACCATAAATAAGTTCCTACCTCAGGAACATCAAATGCAGACATGAGATACTTGATGCATGCTGGATAAAGCCCAAATGTCCACTTCTCTATGCGAGACCGAAGGCCAGTTGGATCTGGAAAGTGCTCACTTTCCACACTTCGGTACCACTGGTATAATGTATGATAACCTGGAATAGATCATTAACCACTATCACATAATCAGTGATCAAACAACTAAATTTTGGACCACAAGGGAAGCATCACTTTTGAAATGGGAATTACATTTCAGGTGAAAGATATGGTCTTATATAATACTGATTCATTGAAGGACAAAATGGCATATACACCACATAATCAATTTTTATATCACATAATCAACACTCATAACAATCACCATGTAGAGAACCCACATAGCAATCTCTCGCATCACAATCATGACAATTTTAGACAGAAACAACTGAACTAAAAATCCACTTGCTGAAAATTCGAATGCAAAAAAAAAATAGAAAAGAAGAAAATACTTGCCTGAAGTTGCAAGCAGCTTATGCCTGATGCATGTTTCAACACCCACTTCCAAGAGCAGCATAAGAATCAGAGCTGCTGACAGGTGTGAGAAAACATGAAGAATTCCAATTATTGCCCCTTTCCTTCGAGATATTTTGGATGGGACAAAAGTGATTGCAACACCTAGCAATAGCAGAGCACCTAACAAGGAGACATAAGACTGTCCCAGCACATATAGAAAAGAATTCCACACCGTGCCAAAGAAACTTCTCAAGTGGCCAGAAAATGAATGAGCTTGGAAGATGTGGTCGAGCTTACACTGGAAATGGAAGGAGAAATAAGTGAATTCATGTCTATGTACCTTCCAACATCACATCTAAAGTTTTAGGAAGGAGCAAGCGACACTTTATTTGACTATGAATAGAAAGCAACAATAGCATCACACCCAAAGTTTTAGGAAAGTGCTAGCAAGTTCATAAAAAAACATATACAAATAGGACAGACAAATTCAGTTTCAGATTGCAGATCCAAAAAATTTAGGCTATTCATGCCTAAAGCTCATGTAACAAGCATGATATATGGAAAGTGAAAAGAACTGAAGAGACTCACCTGTGGGAACAATGAGAAGCTTAATACAAAGTAAATAATGCCTCCAATAAAATCAAATTGCCAGTTCTTCTTTCGAAACTTTAAAATATTTCCTAGTGCAATCTGCATCAGATGAATGAAAAGCTAAAGAGTAAAGAAATGGAAGTAACTACAAAGAAACACACCATAAAGAATAAAGATTGAAAATCCTCATGCACAAGTTACCCTGCTTGAATCTTCCAGAGAAGGATAAGCAGCCTTGGTCTCATAGGTGGTACCATGGAATCTTTTGAAATTACTAAATACATGGGTAGGATGTAAAAAAGCACCACCACAGCCATTTACAAGTAGATGTTGCACGTGAACTGGTCCATTAGATGGAACATATGAATGGCGCATGTAATGGTGCAAGTCTCCAGCCACTCGAAGCTTACACCTTCCTCTCAAATAATCACATATAAGGTGAGAGACATTCTTTCCAGAAACATCATTCCAGTACCAATCAAGAAGCCAATTAGGTTCATGTGTAACGATGATGACAGAATCATTCTCGCCAACCTGAATCAAAGATAGGTAAATGAGTATCTTTTCATTACTACTAACCTATGAATTAGATGTCCTATAAGTTACACTACAGATAGTCCAATAGCTAATAGAAGATGATTCTTATCATAACTGGTATAATATGATACGTTGCAGAATGGATAATTTGTTCACCTTGGCATTTCAAATTTTGTAACTTGTAACAGCTAATAAGAAGTACAAATGCGTGAAAATAGAAAAGGCCAAACAAGTTGACAGTGATTGTATCTCATTCTGTACATTAAGTCCCGGAATCCATGAATATAGTCAAAAGAGAAAAAGAAGTACCTTCTGTTTTATTAATTCTGCAAAGAATTTGAACTGGTACACATCAATGTCATTATGAAGTGCTAAATCAAGACCAAAGACCCACCATCGTTTAGGGAGTTGCAAGGCAAAATAGCTCTTCTTCTGAGGGATGAGCCAACCACCCAACCAGCTCTTGTGACATATATACCTCATGAAAGTATGAAGCCCATCAAACCAATCTGCGAAACCAAAAAATGATTAGCTGTGAAGCGATAAATTATCTTGAAGATCTTTCCATCAGAAGAAACCATGGCCAAGTAAGGAAACACGTATCAGCAACAAGGTTAAAGAAATCACATCAGTAAATGCGCATTCAACACAAATCTTAAGACTCAGAACTCTTATTAGCCAGGAAAGAAATTTTTTAAAAAGAAATCCAAACAGAAACAAACCATGGTTTCCAGGAATGACAAAACACTGAGGCCCATCATATTGCTTCAGTTCAGACACTCCACAGGGTAGCTCAGGCTTGTCAGCTGCTATATGCTCTGGCTTATACCATGGTGGGGGCTGTAGAGCATATTCAAAAGGACGAAAGAGGCGCTTCTCATATGTGAATGCTGATGGATTAGGATATCTACAACAGAACCATGATATGATTAACTAGAAAAGGCTTTTATTCAAGAGGCACAAGACAAACAACAATACTTTAAAGCATACATAGATGTTCACAAACAATAAGCTTTTTAAAACCCTCTTCTGCTGCAGTTAAAAGCCAACAAGTAAGATTTAGATCATTATTTATCAGTAAAACTGGGACTTAAACAAAGTATTGCCAAATGCAGAAACAAAATTTTAAAAGCATATGACAAAATTACATATCTGAAGTTATCCTTTTATGTTCTAAAACCAAAGATGACTTGTGACAACTAAATCCTTTGAAAGTAATACCAAAAGCTTTGCCTACTGCTACAGGTATACAGGACCTTATGTGACTGAATAATTTTGGGGCAAAAACTGTTAGACAAGCAACCATATACAAATCTGATACAAACAATCCCACAAAATCATTTATATGATGTATACTAGAAACATAACAAACTTACGCAAGATCTCCTCCTATAAGAAGGAAGTTCCCACGCGGTAGAGAAAGCACAGAATCACCTCTTGTGATGCGAAGCGAAGGTTGTGCAAGTAGCCGCGCAACAGTATAAGATGGATTCCCTCCATCACCAGTATCAGCCATAAAGTCAAACCATATATCTTCCTTTTCACTAAAATGGTCATATAATGTATCTCCTTGAGCTCCATCTTGCACCTTGTTCATTGCTGCCTGATGAAACATAATGGAGAAGATAGATGGTGTCATCGTACTGAACAGTATCCAAAAAGTAAGTAACCATAAGATGTATCGGACCAACCAAAGTTGAAATTCACCATTCATTTTAGTGTTAACATTATAAAGCAGAGCAGTTAAA